>PVIH01016880.1:0-35000 GCA_004025045.1 Sigmodon hispidus
AATATTTTGATTTTGTTTCAAAAATTATTACAAATAACTCACAATAGGTTTATTGAGTCAGGTGAATCTTGTCAATGAATTTATCACACACTCATCTCTTCTATTAATTGATCACTTTCAGTTGATTTAAAATAAATTTTTACATCAAGTCTTGATGGTTTACAAACAAAATTACTCACAAACACACACACACACACACACACACACACACACACACACAGAGAGACAGAGAGACAGAGAGAGAGACAGAGAGAGAGACAGAGAGAGAAAATGTCTGTTTCTCTTTCTTACTGATTTTCTTTTATATTGGCCTTTGAATAAGGCCATTTAGGAAAAATAAATATTTACAAAAACAATAATAGAGCCTTTCATATAAGAGAGTTTTATTTAAATAGATTGTGTGTTTATCTTTAAAAGATATATTTACTAATTAGTTTTTTTCAGTATTGATGTGAGATGTCAAAAATCTTAGTTATCTCGTCTTTAATTCAATCAAAGACCAAAAGAAAAAAATTAAATGACATGAGTAATGTGAAGTATAAGCTAACCAATTTTAAAATTTAAGAATTAAGAAGAAATAACCAGCTTCATGTAGCGTCCCTCACAACACTTTTTGTAACATTAAATCATTGAAAATTTTTAATATGTAACTACTATATATGACATACCTCTTCTGAAGCATGGATTTTTGGAAATTAATTTGCAAAACTGGATTTGGCCAGGAGTGGAGACTGACCCAAGCATTATTGGGTCAGTGTGACCATATGACTGTCTGCTCCCTGCCCAGAGAAGGGATGGGGAGTTGCAGAGAGGAAAAAATAACAAGATGTGGTGGGAGGGGGAAGGGACCTTGAATAAAGATATACGAGAATGGAAAAAAAATTCAGAGGGAAAGCTGAACACAAAGTAAATATATGTGTAGCAATCTTATTTGCTTTATCATCCTTGATAAGTCATGCTTATGATTTTTATCTTCTTTATAGTTATTGTTAACTTTTCAGCTTTTAAAATTCATTTTACTGTTTCTTTGATAAATACAGAATAAATAATGAAGGAATAAAGAAAGTACCAAGAAAGCAAGCACCTATAGAACAGAAGTCCTTCGGCCTTTTCCTACCTTCCTATCATCCCCTCTCATCATCACAACAGATACTGGCTCCTGTATTTCTGATACCTCATTCAATGGGCTTAAAGTGGCTAAGATCTCAAGTACTAGAATAAATTATCCTAAGACCCTCTCATCTAACAGATACACTCACATCTGTATGCTGCAGATGAAGAGAGCATGGAAGAGTGTGAAGGAAACAAAAACTGTAGGCCAGTGTGAATGATTGCTAAGTGAGAAATCCTGGCCATTCAACAGCCAAGTAAAGATATCATCCAGAAGTAAGGAGAATGGCAACTCAGGGCAGCTGTGCAACAAAAAATCAGACAACTGAGATGAGGCAAAGGGCAGAAACTCTGCTAAGAAAAAGACTGGCCATGGCCTTTGCCAAGGCAGAAAAGCAGGCTCCAGTCCAATGACTGAGAAACTTGTAAGGCATTGCTATACATTGAATGGTTGTGAACCTTCAAAATCATATTTTGAAATTTAATTTTCTGAAACAATGAGGTTGGGAGATGGCAATGTAGCAGATAATTAAGTTACAAAGGTAGAGATTCAGTAAAATGGTATAGGGGGCTCTTAAAAGTTAATTGAAAAAGATTCTTTCTGCCCTTCTACCATGTGAAGTTATGGCAAGAAGATAACAAATTTCTAGTCTGAAAATTATATAACAAGCCAGACAACAAAGTAGAAATTTCCTGTCATAATGTATCTATGATAGAAACTTATCATAGAACAGGAGACAACATTTATAAACTCCTCCAGGGTAAGACCTTAGGAAAAGACACAATTGCAGTAGTGCATAGCTAGAGTCCAGTTCATATATAAAGGTTATAACATGTTCAACCTAATGTTTCACTATGGATCCATCTATCCAACTAGTTATGACATATGGTTGGTTTTACTGCCAGATGCAAATTTTGTCTACAGGCACCACATCCCTATGGTATGATAGTATAATCCCATGGGGTGTTGGTATAAAAACAGACAATTAGTTTGCCAACCCCTTGACATGTGTCCTGAAATACTCATGAAACAATTACTTCTACTGATTGTGTTATTTTTCATGGGATTTATAAAAATATCAACTTCAAATTAGGAGACTTTGACTTCTTCCTTTATAATCTATATGCCTTTTTTATGTTTTTCTGACCTCATCAACAAGGCTACAGCTTCCAGTCCAATGTTAAAGTGGGAAGACTAGGAGACTAGATAGCATTAACTTATCTCTGACCTTAGGAAATAATTATTTTAAAACTGCACTGACTTTAAATTCCATCAATTCCTGGTTCACAGAAATACTTTTTCATCACAAAAAATGTTGAATAGTGTCAAATGCTTTGTTCTCATCTACTGAGATGATCATGAGGATTCTTTATTTATATGACATACCACCTTTAAAGACTTTCAAATAGAAATAGCCTTATAGCACCAAAAAAAATATTACTATTATGTGCGATATCTGGTCCTTATACATGCTGCGAAATTCAATTTTCTAGTGTTTTGATGTCTATAATTCTATCTATATTTGTGTGAATTGTTAACCTGTAGTTTTGTTTTGAAATGTCTTTTATTTTTTTAATGAAGGTGAAATTGACCTCATTGAATAAATAGGAAAGTTTTTCTTCAAAAAAAAGGAAATTATTTTGCAGATATGTTTCTTTTTGTTTTGTGCTTATTGTTTGGAGTAGGCAGTATTTACTGTGAGCAGCAATCAAGGCAATTTTTTTGCCCAACAGGACATTATTTGGCAAAGAATTGAATTACAAGGTGGAGTTTCTTTAATTCCAAATATCATCTTGGGAAAGAAACAGAGGTGAACCAACAACTGTATCTTTTCCAGTCAAATTTGAAAACAAAACAATTAAATGTCATATGTTCTAGGTTTATAAGTGTTTAATTGTAGAGAGCTGTGAACAGCCACACCGTAAGATGGTGCTGGACTTGAGCACTCTCCCTGGTAAACAACTCCATATTTGGCTAGGCCAAGGATCTGGCTTGCTTCTGTGTATCTGAGCCTATTGATGATGCCCACATGGCTATCTTGGATTGGATGCCCTGAGGGTATTTAGCTAAGAGCAGGCTTCCCCCTGGAGTGAGTTGTTCAGTTAGTTAGTTAGTCAGTCATTCAATCAGTCAGTCATTCGTCAGAAGAAACCAGATTGTAAAGGACTCGAGTAAACTGCAGAGAGAAGGATCTGGTGTTGCATCTTCCTTGCTGGCAGGTTGCAAGTGACAAGTGGTGGCCCATACGGGGAGCTGATAAGAACAAAACCCTGGCAGATTAGAACTACACTCGCACCAACAAATGACAGGATTCAGAACTCTCTGCAGTTGGGTGGGTGCACCAGTAAGTCCCAGATAAAGTAGGATCCGAGATTAGAGCAGGGTAGCCTCATCCTATAAAGATAAGGTGGAGAAAAGGGAGCACACCAAGGAGTGGGTGTAACCTCTTGATGCTGTGGATGCATGGCAAACTCACTGATGAGTGGGTGTATTCTTTTGTAGCTGTGGACGCACAGTAACCTTAAGCTCAAGGTAACAGTAACAGCAGTTTGGGCTCAAAGTGAAAGTAACAGCAGTTGTAAATTTTGGCTTAAAGTGACAGTAACAATTGTTGCAAACGAGCTTAAAGTGAAAGTAACAACAATAGCAAGGCTGAGGCTCATTGTTAAAAGCTCAGAAAAGATTTTTAAAATAAGAAGTAAGTCATATAAGGATGGGGACTTCAACCTCACATCCAATTTTTTTGGCTTTGCATGAGCTGCTACATTCTAAGGATCTTAAAATTAAGGCAAGTATTTTGGAGAGATTTTTACAGGAATGTGATTCAGTTGCACCATGGTTTGCAATATCTGGCAACCTTACAGTTGCTTCATGGGAGAAATTAGGAAGGGACATAGATTCTGCCTATGAGCAGGGAACACTTAAGGCAGGGGTAAGGCCTATCTGGAAGTTGATTAGGGGGTGCCTAGAAGATCAGAGATGCATTGAAGCACTAGAGGAGGGACAAGCAGCTTTAGTCCAGGTGAAGGAGGAGTGTTCTGGAGAAACAAGAAGCTTGAGGAACGAGCAAGGGAGGAGAATAGGAGGACTTTATCCTGATGCAGAGAACCTCGATATGTCAAGGAGAAGGGGAGGGATTTATCCTGACTTAGAAACCTTTTATATCTCGAGGAGAAGGGAGGACTTTATCCTGACTTGGAGGCCCTTGATATCTCAGATCTGCAAGGACAGAGCTCAGAAGAGGAGGAGGAGCTAGTTAGATCGGTCTGGAAGAAGAAGGAGGATCAAGATAGAGGAGAGTGCTGCACATCCCCAGCATGTCAAGCTGAGCCTTCAGCACCCCTCCCTAAATGGAAGGTGGGAGTGGTGGTTTAGGGTGCGCTTTCAGCCCAGGGGCATGAAAGGCAGTCAGAACAGAGTTATGCTTAGCTTACCCAGTGATTGGAGTGGGCTCACATGAGCATTCTTGAGTCAAGAACAGTATCTAAATTGGACAGTGTTAATGTATTGCATTTTTTATACTTCTTGGACTGAGAGGACAGGCCTGATACAGGTGAAATGCTAATGGTGTCTTTAAGTTAAGTCTTTAAAAAGTATGAATGTTTTTGTTCACAAACCTGTAATAGGGGAGTACATATTTTTTATTTCTTTTGGCTAAATTCCAAGAAGTGAGATTGCAGAGTTATGCGGCAGTATATGTTTCTTATATACTTGAGATACTGCCAATGTTTTCTAAAAAGGCTGTGTTCTGGCCTTTAGTCTGTGGTATAGCCAGGACAATAATTTTTCTGCCAGTGAGGCACAAGCCCTGGATGTACAAAAGGGCATTAATATTCAACTAAAAGAGGCTTGGCACATACAGATGCTCCATCAGTCAGTGGCAGGCTACTCCCTTGGAGGAGGGATGAAGGCCATTCTGGACATATCCAGCCATATGTCTTAGATTTTCCTGTCTCCTTGTGGGGCAGAGACTTACTTAAGGACATGGGTTTTCGGCTTTCTAATGAATATTCACCAGCATCACAACATATGATGAAAAATATGGGATTCCATCCAAATTTTGGCTCAGGAAAACATCTGCAAGGCAAAAAGAATCCTATTGAGCCTCAACCCAGAGTACCAAGGCAGGGGTTGGGTTTTTTCTAGGGGCTGCTGGGGAAGGAATTCCCATAACTTAGAAGACATTAGAGCCTGTGTGGATCCCCCAGTGGCACCTTACCATTGAAAAGTTTCAGGCAGCTAGGGCTTCAGTCCAAGAACAGTTACAGATAGGACACATGAAAAGTTCAGTATCACCTTAGAATACACCTATCTTTGTAATCAAGAAAAAATCAGGAAAATGTAGATTACTGCATGATTTAAAAGCTATAAATAATCAGATGCAATCTATGGGCCCAGTACAATGAGGGCTTCCATTTTTGATGGCCTTGCCTTCATAATGGCATATCATAGCAGTAGACATTAAAGATTGCTTCTTTCCATAACTTTATATAAAAAAGATACAGAAAGATTTGCTTTCACACTTCCCTCATGTAATCATGAGGAGCCTGATCAGAGATTTGAGTGAATAGTATTGCCACAAGGCTTGGCTAATAGTCGCAATATGTGTCAGCTTTTTGTAGGTCAAGCATTACAGCCAATTAGACAGTAATTTCCACAAGTTCATTGTGTACATTATATGGATGATGTCTTATTAGCAGCCAAAACCACCAGAGAAATGCTAGATGAAGCCTATACTACCCTTGTGAGTTCCCTTAAGGATAGAGGGTTGTTTATTGCTCCTGAGAAGGTACAGCTTAGTAACATTGTTGATTACCTAGGAACCAAGATTGTTTACAACAGAGTAATTCCCCAGAAGTTAGAAATTAGAAAAGATGAGTTAAAGAATTTGAATGATTTTCAAAAGTTGTTAGGAGATATTAATTGGATAAGAGGATATTTACGATTAGCTAACTATGAACTCAAACCATTGTATGCTATTTTGCAAGGTGATTCTGCCTTGAATTCACCTAGACAGTTGAATGATGCTGCTAGGGGTGCTCTTAGACTTGTGGAGAAGAAATTGCAGCAAGTGCATTTAAAGGGAGTTGAGGAAGATCAAGACATTATTATGTGCATTCTTTCTACCATGTGACAGTCCACAGGACTGTTATGGCAGAAAGGTCCATTGTTATGGATCCATCCTAAGATTTCACCTGCAAAATCCATTGAGCATTATCCAACTGCAGTCGCAACTTTGGCTTCACTTGGCATCCAGTAATTCATTCAGTTTTTTGGCACAGTTCTAGTAGCTATTATTGTTCCCTATACTGCTTTTCAAATATATATCTTGTGTTCCACCATTGATGAGTGGGCCATTTTACAATGCAGTTTTCTTGGACACATTGACAATCATTATCCCCAACATCCACTAGTGACATTCTTTAAGGAACACCTGGTGGTCTTTTCAAAAGCCACTGCAACTCAGCCCATAGCTGGAGCTGTGAATGTTTTTACAGATGGTTCTAAGACAGGATGTGGAGCTTATATGGTCCACAACCAACAGCCTGTACAGTTTCAATTTTCACCTAACTCACCTCAAACAGTGGAATTGCAGATTGTGATTGAAGTGTTTAAAGCCTGCCATTTTGCCTTTAATTTGATTTCTGATTCTGTTTATGTGGTTAATGTGCTCAAACTTTTAGAAGTAGCTGGACCTATTAAGCCTACTGGTACTATCAGTGCCTTATTCTAACAGTTGCAGAAATTGATTCTAGCAAGACATGCACAGTTTTTTCCCCAACATATTCGAGCTCATTCTGGATTGCCTGGACCTCTAAGTGAGGGTAACGCAGTAGTAGATCTAGCCACTAGACAGCCAAGGTTCTTTCCTGTCTCTGCCCTTGACAATGCAAGACAATTTCATCAGTCTTTTCATGTCAATTCTAAGACTCGGCAGCAGAAGTTCTCCTTGTCCAGAGCTGATGCCAGACAAATAGTTTTGGACTGTCATCAGTGTGTTACTTTTCTGAATCCACCTAGCTTGGGAGTAAATCCCAGTGGTCTCTTACCCATGAAAATCTTGCAAATGGATGTGACTCATGTATCAGAATTTGGCACGCTTAAGTATGTTCATGTGTCAGTGGATACCTGTTCAGGTATCGTACATGCTACTGCTATGTCTGGTGAAAAGGGACGTAATGTTATTGCACATTGCCTTGAAGCATGGGCTTCATGGGGTAAGCCTCTTCAGTTAAAGACTGATAATGGCCCGGCTTACACAGGTCAACATTTCTCTTTGTTTTGTCTCGAAATGAAAGTACAACTTAATTATGGATTGCCTTATAATCCTCATGGACAGGGCATAGTGGAATGTGCCCATCGCACCTTGAAGGCATGTTTAATAAAACAAACGGGGAATTGGCCATGGTCATACCCCAAAAGAGAGACTTTCCTTAGCTTTATTTACTCTTAATTTTTAAAATCTGGATGCTCACAGGCACTCTGCTACAGATAGACATGCTGCATCTCATGGTGCCTATAAAGGCATGGTAAAATGGAAGGACATCTTGACAGGCCTCTGGCAAGGGCCTGATCCTGTGCTGACATGGGCACAAGGGTCTGTTTGTGTTTTTTCCCAGGATCAGCAAGATCCAGTGTGGGTTCCAGAATGCCTAACCAAAAGAGTTTCAAGTGAAAAGAAAGATGGCAAGGAACAGCAAACGGATGTTGCTGCTGTTCCTGATGATGCTCGTGCTGAGCCACATAGTAATGATGGAATCAAGATGGGGAATTCTGTCGGTGTTTCCCTAACCAATGCTGGTTCGGCATGATGCTCAGTTTTTTCCTTGTCTTTTTACTACCAATAAGTCTCTTGACATTCCCTCTTATCCTTCAGATGCAGAAATAGCCCCTCTGGGAGAAAATAGAAATTTTGCTTAAGAAGCAACTTTATGTTTTGACACTGATTGGAATAGTACCATTCAATTTTTTCCCTGCATTCCTCTGTCCATGTTTCAGACTGGATGGTTTGGTCAGTTTTATGCTAAGACAGGGAGTTGTTCAGTTATAGTCAATGCTACTTGGATTTATGGCCTTGTTCCTGGAACAGGGGTGACTGAATTACCTCTTTCTCAGGTGGAATTTCCCCTTTCTCAGCCAAAGTGGGCCCCCTTTTGTTTGGAAAACAATAGGGGCGGGATGTGGCCTTGGACAGGATGTCAATCACATAGTGCAGTTTGGGCGGATGATAGTAAAGATTTTATCTTTTCCCCCAGATTGGATTGAGGGTTAGTAAGAGTCATAACCAGATGAGGATGAGTGTGAATCCTTTTGATAATTGGCTTTTATGCAGGGTTAATGGTTGTTGTTTACATGCTGAAGCTTTACTCATGATTAAGGGAGGATTTTTTAGATTGGGCAATTTTACATGTAATTTCACTAGACATCAACTTCTCGGTGGTAGTTGCTTAATAGCTAAGAATTATTCTCTTATTAAATATGAGCCTACACCTGTGTGTGTTATTCCTCCTTTTATATTTATTGTAAGTCAGTTTGCTTTCAGCACTTGTTCTAGTGACTGTTGCTTTTATTCTCAATGCTGGAATGCTAGTGAATTTAGATTTGCTGTTGTGGCATGCTTGCCCAGATGGATACCAGATCCTGTAGTGGCTCCGAATGCCATGTTGCATTTTAGACCTGAGAGAAATTTCGGAATAACTGCTGCCATATTTGCAACCATTTCCTTGGTGGCTGTTAGCACCACCACCACTGCCATTGCCACAAACTGCATGGTGCAAATTGCACAAGTCTTGAATGATCTTTTACCTAGCATGGCACGGGCCCTAGATTTACAGCAGAGTTCCACTGCCCAGTTGAAAGGAGGATTGATGATTGTCAATCAAAGGATTGATTTAGTTCAAGAGCAAGTTGATGTCTTGTGGTAGGTGGTTCAGCTTGGCTGAGAATAGAAGTTCCAAGGGCTGTGTATTACCAGCATAGAGTATAAGAATTTTACTCATGCTGCTAACTTGTCTAAAAAATTGTCTAGCTATCTTTTAGGTAATTGGATGGGAGAATTTTATTACCTGATGGAGCAGCTGAAAGTGGCTATTTTCACGGTGAATTTAACTTGGATAGATGTCGGGCTGCCAGAAGGACTGTCCTCCTGGATTTCCACCACTATGGGCCACCTTAAAGAGTGGGCGGGGGTGGGAGCTCTGGCTGACCTGATGGTGCTGATATTCCTAGTGTTCCTGTGGTGTATTTGCCATATTAGGTTCACTCATCATCGTAATGCAGCCATGATTCTACAAGCCTTTGCTGCCTTGGAGATAGGACAGTCCCCTCATGTTTGGCTGGCTACTTTGAAAGGTTAATTTTTCTAGCACAGGATGTGAGGCTTGTGCACTGCACTTGGATTCCACCGAGGCTTGGTACCACCAAGTTTGGAGCCCAAGAATAGCATGCCTGATTGCATGCAGTTGATACCCACATTCCTGCCTCTGTGAAAAAGGGGTATCAGACAGGTCTGATGTTGTCTGGGTGGAGGACACCTGGAGAAGCATTAGTATATGTTCCTTTGCACTACAGAGATCTGGCCTCTACTCTTGCCTGTTGCTTTTATATTAAAAAAGGGGAAACTGTAGAGAGCTGAATACAGCCACACCATAAGATGGCACTGGCCTTTAGCACTCTCTCTGGTAAACAACTCCATATTTGGCTAGCCTAAGGATCTGGCTTGCTTCTGCATATCTGAGCCTATTGGTGATGCCCACATGGCTATCTTGGATTGGATGCCCTGAGGGTATTTAGCTAAGAGCAGGCTTCCCCCTCGAGTAAGTGAGTTGTTCAGTTAGTTAGTTAGTCAGTCAGTCAATCAGTCAGTCAGTCATTCGTCAGAAGAAACCAGATTGTAAAGGACCCGAATAAACAGCAGAGAGAAGGATCTGGTGTTGCGTCTTCCTTGCTGGCGAGGTTGCACATGACATTTAATACTATTTATTTATTAGATATTTTTATTATATATTTAGAATACTTAATTAGCATGACTTTAACTTAAAGAACAAAGATACCTATACACAGTAGTTTTATCATCTTACCTAAAAAAGGGACTAAGACTTATAATCGAAGGCTATCTACACCAAAAAATATGTTAAATTTTGGGACAAACACTCTGCATACATGACATTCATATAAACATTTTAATATATGTTGAAATATGTAAACAGAAACAAGACCCCAAGCTTTCTAGGGCACAATAGGCATCACACAGCTAAAGACAGAAAGATCACAGGTCCAGAGTGGAGTTGCAGGTGAGCAGGTTCTAATCTCTTGGTATCCCAAAACACTCATGCATGTGGCCAGAGACACAGTCCCAGATTTGACCTCATGACAAGGCATGCCTTGCACAAAGTGTTACAAAATCCTTACACAACAATCCTAAAAGTCACATCAAAGATTACCAGATCCCACTACCAAGGCAGTCTGTACCATGACTGAGATAGGACATCTTTTGTAACAACATGACCCCATGTTGTACAGGGCATATGGGAGGAGATGGCTACAGACAGCAGGGTCCTGTGCCTGACTAGAAAAAGACATCATGCAAGCTCCCTATCAGGAGCCGAAAGGAGACCCATAACTACTGTAGTTACGACACATTAAATTGCTCTAAGACATGACAATAAGAGAACCAAAGAAGCAATGCGCAGTTATAAGTGAAAGAATACATATAACAATATAAGGAACTATAAGGCAGCAATGGAAGACACTGATGCTTTTAAACACCAAGACCTGAAGAGAGAAGTAAGGAGAAATCTGAAGGAGAAAGCAGTAAAAAAAAACTTTTATGAAGATTACAGAAGAATAAAAAGAGGCTATGATATTTCCCTTAAAGGAATAGAAGAAAATAATTGGAAGAAATGAAAAAGTATTTGATGAAAACAAAAACAGCAAAATGCTAAAAATTAAAGATTCATTTTAGAAATTAAAATTAAAATTGAAATAATAAAGAAGGCACACAAATAGGTAAGGGATGAAAGAGAATCTGTAGAAATAATTTTGCAGTACAGATACAAGCATAACCAACAGAATTTAAGGGATAGAAGATAGAATACTGGATTGGAAGGTTAAGTAGTGGAAATAGACAAATCTCTGAAAGAATACCCCAATATCATAAAAGACATAACATAAAATGCTGAACAATTAGAACACATGAAACGAGCAAACCTGAGAATAATAAACATAGAAGGAAAAGAATAAAAGCTCAAAAACACAGATAATATGTTCCAAGAAATCATGAAAAAAAAATCCCCAACCTAAAGAAGGATATGCCCATAAAGAGAGAAGCTAACAGAACACTAAATAGGTTAGAACCCACAAAAAGTCTGCATATGATATAATAATCAAACCACAAAAAATACCAAACAAATAAAAGATATTAACATCTACAAAGAAAAGGCCCAATTTACCATAAAACAGATCCATCAGAATAATGTCAGACATTTAAATAGAACCAGTTAAAGGAAGAAGATGCTGGGTTAGGGTTAGGGTTATGAGACACTGATAAGATATGGCTGCCAAACCAGATATCCATACCCAGCAAAATTATTAATTATTCTAGGTTGAGTAAGCATGATATTTCATGATAAACACTGGTTGTAACAATTACTACACACAAATCCAACACTTCAGAAATCACTACAGGGAAAACTCCAAACTAAGGAAAGGAGATACATGCATGAAACCTCAATCAATTGATAATCTCACAGAAGAAAAATGCTAAGAAAGAAAATACACATGAACTATCACCAAAAATTACAGGTCATAACAATCAGTGGTCATTAATATCCCTCAATATAAAAGAATTTGATTCACTTATATGAAGTGTCACCCTTATAAGATGAATACAAAACCCAAAACCAACCTTCTGCTACATTCCAGAGACACACCTCTACTCTAAAGAAAATCATAATGTCAGAATAAAAATTTCAGATCACACTTTCCATACAAATACTTGCAAAAAATCAAGCTAGTATTGTGATCCTAATATCCAAAAAAAAAAAAAAAAAAAAAGACTTCAAACTGAAGTCAATCAAAAGAGATCAGGATGCAAATTACTTATTTTCCTTTGGAAAAATCAATCAAGATGAGATGAGATTTCAATCCTTAATATTTATGCACCTAATACAAGTGCATATCTAAAAGAAACATATGTAAAACTATACATAGGTAAGAGAAACATTGCTAAAGCTTTAATCTAGAACACCCAAAACATTTTTGCTTACACATACACAAAAAAAAAATAACCTCAGAAGGCATTACCATCCCAGACTTCATGTTATACTGTAGAGCTTCAGTAAGAAAAACAATGTGGTACTGGCATGAATACAGATTTGGGTAACAATGGAATTGATTGGAAGATGACGGCATCATAATATTCAATGACAGCATCATAATATTCAATGGAAAAAAGATAGTATCTTCAACAAATTTGTGATTACATAAATAATGGCTATATATTGAGAAATGCAAATATATCCAATCCTATTATTCTGCACAAAACTCAAATGCCAAGTGTTTCAGATCCAGAGATTTTCAGTGTATGTAGTTTGTAGCTTGGACATTCTTTGTTTTTTATTTAAAATTAAATATAAAGTGAAAACTTTCCTTGCTTATCTTCCTGTATTTGTGTTATATGGCTCTGGAATATATTCTCCAATTTTATCTTTTTACCTATGAATTTTAGGATATCATGTTTTTCTGACTGCTGAGTATAACACCATTGTTTACATGTACCAGAGTTAAGATCCATTCTTCAGATGACGGGCAATTAGGTTGTTTCCAGGTTCTTACTCTTACAAACAATGTCGCTGTAAACATAGTTGAGCTAAACCTTTTTGGGGAGCAAATTTGCTACTTATGGTTTATGCCTAAAAGAGATATCGCTGAATCTTTGATTCATTGATTCACAGTTTTTTAGAAAAAACTATATTGTATTTCAGAGAGCATAAACAAGTTTACTCTTCCATTAACAATGAAGTTGTGATCTATCCCATCACTCCACATTCTCTCCTGTGTAGACTGTCTTCTGTATTTTTAAACTTACCTATTCTTATAAGTGTTAAGGTAATAGCCTAATGTTGTTTTGATTTGCATTTCTCTGATGGGTCAACATGTTGAGAACTTAGTGAAGATTCTTTCCAGCATTTTTTGTTCTTTTTTTCTTCTTCTTTATTTATTTTGTATTTATCAAGAAAAACAGTAAAATGAATTTAAAATGCTGAAAAGTTAACAATAACTATAAAGAAGATAAAAATCAAAAGCATGACTTATCAAGGGTGATAATGTAAATAAGACTGCTACACATATATTTACTTTGTGGTCAGATTTCCCTCTGAATTTCTTTTCCATCCCTGTATATCCTTATTCAAACTCCCTTGCCCTTCCTGCCACAACAGGTCATTCTATCTTCTCCACAAATCCCCATCCCCTCCCTGGGCTGGCAGCAGGCAGTCCTATGGTCACACTCACCCAATAATGCTTTGTTCAGTCTCCCATCTGGCAAATTCAGTTTTCCCCCCCTCTCTCAAGAGTGAGTCAGGTGTTTAGATAGTTGGAGAGGGATCCACAGTGTCAGTCCAGGGTGTTTCTGATCCCAAGTTCATCAGTGGTTGTGGTTTGCCACTTTGGCATGCTTGGCTTTTTTTTTTCTGTTTGTTTGCTTAGAGACCACTAAGTAGTGAGTACCATCCTCTGATTATCTTTCTGAGTTTGTGATACCTCACACAGGAGGATATTCTCCAAATCCATCCATTTGCCTGCGAATTTTAGGATATAATTTTTTCTTACTGCTGAGTAGTGTTCCATTGTGAAGATGTACCACAGTTTGTTAATCCATTCTTCAGTTGAAGGACATCTCAGTTGTTTCCAGGTTCTTGCTATTACAAATAATACTGCTATGAATATAGTTGAGCTAATACCTTTGGAGAGTGACTGTGCATCTTTAGGGTATACACCCAGAAGTGGTATTGCTGGGTCCTTGGGGAGATTGATTCTCAATTTTCTGAGAAACTGCCATACATTGCAAAGTGGCAGAACAAGTTTACCTCCCACCAACAATGGAGGAGTGTTCTCCTTGATCTGCATCCTCTACAACATACACTGTCATCTGTGCCTTTTATCTTAGCCAATCTAACAGGTGTCAGGTGGTATCTGGAAAGTTGTTTTGATTTGTATTTCACTGATGGTTAAAGATGATGAGCACTTTTTCAGGTGCCTTTCAGCCATTCGTAATTCCTCTGTTGAGAATTCCCTTTTTAGATCTGAAACCCAATTTTGATTGGATTATTCAAGGATTAGGACTCTAAATTCTTGTGTTCTTTGTATATCTTAGAGATCAGTCCTCTATCACTTGTAGGGTTGGTGAAAAACTTTTAACATTCTGTAGGTTGTCGTTTTGTCCTATTGACAGTGTCCATGTCTTTAGAGAAGCTTCTTAGCTTCAGAAGATTCCAACAAAAGATTATGTAAAATTTTGGGACTAACACTCTATGTATTAATGATAATCTTATAAACATTTTAATATATGTTAAAATTTGTATAGCATGAAAATGAGTCCAAGGTGTCTAGGGCACAATGGGCATCACACAGCTTCAGACAGAAAGGATCACAGGTCAAGAATAGAGTTGAAGTTGAGCAGATTCCAATGTCTTGGACTACCAAGAAACTCATCCTTGAGAACAGAGACACAGTCCTATATTTGACCTCATGACAAGGCAGGCATGACCAAAACAAAAAGTGATGGAAGCATCTTCCACAAAAATCCTTAATTTCACATTACAGATTACTAGAACCCACTTCCAAGATAATCTACATCGTCACCTAGATAGGACATCTTTGTTAACCACATGAACCCATGGTGTACAGGGCATATGGGAGTCAGGTGGCAAGAGACAGCAGGATCCTGTGGATTGACTAGAGTAAGAAATCATGCAAACTCCCAATCGAGAGCAGAAAAGAGACACATAACTCCTGTAGTCACAACAGACTAAGATTGCACTAAGATATGACAGTGAATGAACCAAAGAGGCAACAGGCAGTTATAAATGAAAGAATACATATAACAATATAAGGAACTATAAGGCATCACTGGAAGATACTGTTACTTTTAAATACCAAGACCTGAATAGAGCATTGAAGAGAAATCTGAAGGAGAAAACAGTTAAAGAACTGTTTTGAATCCCATCTTTTCCATTCCTCTTCTGGGACTGGGTGCTGTCTGCAGAGTAAGTCCCAGCAAAATCTGTAGCAGGTGCAGAGAAAGTCAGCCTGTAACTATACCCACAGCTGCTACTGGGGGAATTTGCATGGCTACACACCTTGACCTCGAACTGAGTGAATAGATAATTACAGGGGTCCCTGAAGGATAGTCTCAGACCCCGCCCAGATGTGAGGAGGGGTCACCAGGCCCAAGCACCTATATCCCAGCCAAGGAGGGAGAGTTGAGCTCACATTGCTTCTAGGTCTGCTTTAGGGACCAGGTGCTGTCTGCAGAGTAAGTCCCAGCAAACTCTAGCAGGTGCAGATAAAGTCTGCCTGTCACCATACCCACAGCTGCTGCTGAGGGAATTTGCAAGGGTACTCACCTCGACCTACAACTGAATGAACAGATAACTTCTGGGATCCCTTAAGGGCAGATTCAGACCCTGCCCAGAGAGGTGACTGGAGGCACACAAGCCCGAGTGCCACAACTTACCAGGAGCCATCTAATTGTGAACCATTGAAGCCATGGGCAAATTTCAATGCAAAAAAATTACATAGTAATATAAAAAAACAACATAAAAACTCCAGAAGAGAATGGTGATCTTACAAACACAAGACCTGAACTGAGCAATGAAGAGGAAACAGATGGCAGCAACACCAAAAATTTCTTTTCAATGGTCATCAAAGCTCTCAAAGAAGATATGAAAATAGACTAAAAGAAATAGAAAAAATTACAAACAAAAAATTGGAAGAGATAAACAAATCTGTGAAAGAAACATGCCAAGAACTAAAAGCTGAAATAGAAGAAATAAAAAAGGCAAAAAATGAGCAAAGATGGAAATAGAAAATATGAAGAAAAAAGTTGGAAGCACAGTACAAGCATAACAAAGTACAAGAGATGGAAGATAGAATCTCTGAAGTGGAAGACTCAGTAACTTGAATAGATATATCAGTCAAAGAAAATAGTAAAACTAAAAAAGACATAACTCAAAATGTTCAGGAAATCTGGGACACTATGAAAAGACCTAATTTTAGAATAATAAGAATAGAAGAAGAAGAATACCAGCTCAAAAGCACAGATAATGTTTTGAATAACATCATAGAAGAAAACTTCCCTAACCTGAAAAAAGGAAATGCCTATAAAGATACACAAAGCTTACAGAACACCAAATAGATATGACCCCCTAAAAAAGTCAGTGCACCACATTATAATCAAGCCACAAAACATACAAAACAAAGAAAATATTTTAAGAGCTGCAAAAGAAAAGGGCCAACTTAACATAAAGGCAGAGCCATCAGAATAATGCCTGACTATTCAATGGAAACAATGAAAGATAGATGGGCTTGGTCAGAAGTTATACAGATGATAAAACAACATGGCTGCCAAACTAGATTACTATACCCTGCAAAATTATCAGTCACCATAGATGGAGTAAAAAAGGTATTTCAGGACAAAGTCATTATTAAAGAATATCTTTCTCCTAATCCAGCACTACAGAAAGTATTAGAGGGAAAACTCAAACCTAAGGACCACTAATACATCCATGAAATCACAAACAATCAGAAAGTTCAAAGAAGAATACCCTAGAGAAAGGAAATACAAACAAATTACCACCAAAAATGGCAGGAAATATGAATCAATGGTCACTAATTTCCCTTCATATCAATGGTCTCAACTCTCCTATAAAACGTCACACACTAACAAGATGGATACAACAACAGATGCCACATTTCTGTTGTCTAAAAGAAACACACCTAACCACAAAGAGAGACACAGGCTTAGAATAAAGGATTGGGAAAAGATTTTCAATTCAAACAAGCAGGGTTTGCAATCCTAATATCTCACAAAGTAGTCTTTAAGCTAAAAGCAATTAAAAGGGACCAAGATGGCCACTAATTAGTAATCACAGGAAAAATTGGTCAAGAGGAGATTTCAACCTTGAATATTTATGCCCCTAATATAAGGGCACCTACTTATGTAAAAGAAACACTGCTAATGCTCAAATCCCACATCAATTCAACACCCTAGTAGTGGGAGACTTCAATAACCCACTTTTAACCCTGGATAGAATAACCAGACAGAGTCTCAACAGAGAAATAAGGAGTATAAAAGAGATTATGATGCAAATAAATTTAATAAATATCTACAGAACTTTCCACCCAAAGGCAAAGGAATATACATATTTCTCAGCTTCTCATGGAACTTTCTCCAAAATTGACCACATAATTGGTCATAAAGCAAATATCCACAGATACAAAAAAGTGGATATAATCCCTTGTAACATATTGGAACTCCAGGACCTAAAGTTAGACTTCAACAAATTCAAAACTCAAAGAGAGCCCATCAACTCATGGAAACTAAACATCACTCAACTGAACCAACTCTGGGTCAAGGAAGAAATTAAGAAAGATATCAAAGTCTTCCTAGAATTCAATGAAAATGAATCTACAATGTGTCCCAAACTTGTGGGACACAATGAAAGCAGTCTTAAGAGGAAAATTCATAGCACTAGATGCCTATATGAAAAACCTTGAGAAATCACACACTAGAGACCTAACAGCTCAGCTGAAAGCCTTAGAACAATTAGAAGTGAACTCACCTAGAAGGAGTAAAGGGCCAGAAATAATCAAACTTATAGCTGAAATCATTACAATTGAAACAAAAAGAACAATACAAAGATTCAATGAATCTAAAAGTTGGTTCATTGACAAAGTTAAGAAGATAGATAAGCCCTTAGCCAAACTAATCAAAAAAGACAGAGTGTTTTCAAATCAAAAAATCAGAAATGAAAATGGGGGCATAACATCAGAAGCCCAGGAAATACAGAGAATTATCAGATCATATTTTGAAAATCTGTATTCCACAAAAGTGGAAAAAATAGAAGAAATGGACATCTTTCTGGACAGGTACCATCTACCAAAATTAAATGAAGTTCAGATTAATTACATAAAAGTCCTATAACAATTAAGGAAATTGAAGCTGTCATTGAAAAACTCCCCCAAAGTAAAGGCTCTGATCCAGATGGTTTCAGTGCCGAATTCTACCAGACATTCAAAGAAGAATTACTACCGTTACTCTTCAAAGAATTTCACACAGCAGAAACTGAAGGAATACTGCCAAATTCCTTTTATGAGGCTGCAATCACCCTAATACCAAAGCCACTCAGACACAAAAATGAAGGAGAATTACAGACCAATTTCCCTCAAAATATTGATGGGAAAATTCTCAACAAAATTTTGGAAAACCATATACAACAATGTATAAAAGATATCATCCACCATGACCAAGTAGGCTTCATCCCAGAAATACAGGGCTGGTTTAATATACGAAAAACTGTAAATATTATCAATCATATAAACAAACTAAAGGAACAAAACCACATGATCATATCATTATATGCTGAAAAACACTTTGGCAAAATCCAACACTCCTTTTTGATTATAGCCCTGGAGAAATCAGGAATACAGGGCGAATACCTAAATATAATAAAGGTGATTTATAAGACACTGACAGCCAGTATCAAACTTAATGGAGAAAAAATCAAAGCAATCCCACTAAAGTCAGGAACTAGACAAGGATGTCCTTTCTCCCTCATTTATTCAATAGAATTCTTGAAGTTTTAGCTAAAGCAGTAAGGGAACGAAAAGATATTAAGAGGATACAAATTGGAAAAAAGAAGTGAAGCTATCTCTATTTGCAGATGATATGATTGTATATGTAAGTGACCCACAAAATTCTTCCAAGGAACAGCTAGAGCTTATAAATACCTTCAGCAATGTAGCAGGATACAAGATTAACTCAAAGAAGAGAGTAGCCCTTCTATACACTAAAGATAGAAGAGCAGATAAAGAAATAAGGGAAAAACATTACCCTTCATATTAGCTGCAAATAGTCTTAAATACCTTGGAGTAATTATAACCAAAGAAGTAAGAGACCTATTTGACGAATATTTTAAATCACTGAAGAAAGAAATTGAAGAGGATATCAGAAAATGGAAAGCTCTCCCATGTTCCTGGATTGGTAGGATCAACATAGTAAAAATGGCAATTCTACAAAAGACAATCTACAGATTCAATGCACTGCCCATCAATATCCCAACACAATATTTTTTGGATCTTGAAAGAACAATACTCAATTTCATTTGAAATAACAGGAAAGCTGGAAATGCCAAAACAATTTTACTCAACAAAGGACCTCAGGAGGTATCACCATCCCTCACTTCAAGCTATACTATAGAGCTACAGTAATAAAAACAGCCTGGTACTGGCATGAAAACAGACATGTGGACAAATGGAATAGAATTGAGGATCCAGACATTAACCCAAAAACCTATGAACACCTGATCTTTGACAAAGAGGCCCAAAACATTCAATGGAAAAAAGATAGTATATTTAATAAATGATGTTGGCATAGCAGGATAGAAGTGTGTAGAAAAATGCACAGAGATCCGAGCTTGTCATGCTGCACAAAACTCAAATCCAAGTGGATCAATGACCTCATCTTAAACCCAGCCAATTTGAACTTGATAGAAAAGAAAGTAGGAAATACACTTCTATAAATTGGCACAGGCCACCACATCCTAAATATAACACCAGTGGCATAGACACTAAGACCAACAATCATTAAGTGGGATCTCCTGAAGAGAGTAAGCTTCTGCAAAGCCAATGACACTGTCAATAGGACAAAATGACAGCCTACAGAATGGGAAAAGATTTTCACTAACCCTACAAGTGATAGAGGACTGATCTCTAAGATACATAAAGAGCTCAAGAATCTAGAGCCCAAAACCTTGATAAACCCAATCAAAAAATGGGGTACAGATCTAAAAAGGGAATTCTCAGCAGAGGAACTACGAATGGCTGAAAGACACCTGAAAAAGTGCTCTTCGTCTTTACATATCAAATAAATGCAAATCAAAACAACTTTGAGATACCACCTAACACCTGTTAGATTGCCTAAGCTAAAAGGCACAGATGACAGCCTATGTTGTAGAGGATGTGGACCAAGAGGAACACACCTCCATTGTTGGTGGGAGTATAAGCTTGTTCAGCCACTTTGGAATTCAATATGGCAGTTTCTCAGAAAATTGAGAATCATTCCCCCCAACGACCCAGCCATACAACTTCTGGGTGTATACCCTAAAGAGGCACATTCACACTCCAAAGGTATTAGCTCAACTATGTTCATAGCAGCATTATTTGAAACAGCAAGAACCATGGAGACAACCTATATGTCCCTCAACTGAAGAATGGATTAACAAACTGTGGTACATCTTCACAATGGAATACTACTCAGCAGTAAGGAAAAATGATATCCTAAAATTCGTTGGCAAATGGATTGACTTGGAAAATATCCTTCTGAGCAAGGTATCACAATCTCAGAAAGATAAACAGGGGCTGTACTCACTCATTAGTGGTCTCTAAACAAACAAAAAAGAAAAAAAAGCCAAGCATGCCCAAGCAGCAAACCACAACCACTGAACAGCTTGGGATTAGAAACACCCTGGACTGACCCTTCAGACCCCACTCCAACTATAGGAACACCTCACTCACTCTTGAGGGAGTGGGGACAAAACTGGATTTGGCCAGGAGTGGAGACTGATCCAAGCAATATTGGGTCAGTGGGACCATTGGATTGTCCGCTCCCTGCCCAGGGAGGGGATGGGAAGATGCAGAGAAGAAAAGTGACCTGATGTGGTGGGAGGGGGAAGGGACCTTGAATAAGGATATACAGGGATGGAAAAAAAATTCAGAGGGAAGGCTGAACACAAAGTAAATATATGTGTAACAATCTTATTTGCATTATCACCCTTGATAAGCCATGCTTATGATTTTTATCTTCTTTATAATTATTGTTAACTTTTCAGCATTTTAAATTCATTTTATTGTTTTTTTTTGATGAGTACAAATTAAATAAATAAGAAAAACAACCTTTATGAAGATTATAGAAGAATTAAAAGAGGATATGATAAGTCCTTTAAAGAAATAGCAGAAAAAAATTGGAAGAAATGATCAAATATTTGGTGACACCAAAACAGCAAAATGCTACAAATTACAGATACATTTCAGAAATTAAAATTAAAATTGAAATAATAAAGAATGCACACAAAGAGGCAAGGGATGAAAGAGAATCTGTAGAAATAATTTTGCAGTACAGATACAAGCATTACCAGCAGAATCTATGAGATGAAAGAGAGAATACTGGAGTGGAAAATTAAGTAGTGGAATAAGTAGTGGAAATAGACAAATTTCTGAAAGAATACAACAATAAGATAAAAGACATAACACAAAATGCTCAAGACAATTGGGACACATGAAAAGAGCAAACCTGAGAATAATATACATAGAAGAAGGAAAAGAATAACAGATCAAAATCACAGTTAATTTGTTCAATAAAATCATGAAAGAAAACTTCCCCAACCTACAGAAAGATGTGCCTATAAAGGTAGAAGGAGCAAACAGAACACTAAATAGGTGAGACCCCACAAAAAATCTGCACATGACATAATAATCATGCCACAAAACATACAAAATAAATAAAAAATATTAACATCTACAAGGAAAAGGCCCAATTTATCTATAAAGCAGATCCATCAGAAAAATGCCAGACTTTTAATTAGAAAGAGTTAAAGGAAGAAGATCCAGGACAGAAGTTATGAGACACTGATAAGATATGGCTGCCAAACCAGATATCCACACCCAGCAAAATTATTAGTCATCCTAGGTAGAGTAAGCATGATATTTCATGATAAGCACTGGTTGAAACAATTACTACACACAAATTGAACATTCAGAAATCACTACAGGGAAAACTCCAAACTTAGAAAAGTAGATACATGCATGAAACCTCAAACAACTGATAATCCCACAGAAGAAAAATGCTAAGAAAGAAAATACACACAAAACTATCACCAAAAATTGCAGGTCACAACAATCAGTGGTCATTAATATCTGCCAATGTAAAATAATTTAATTCACTTATGTAAAGTATCACCCTAACAAGATGGATAAAAAAAACAAAACCAACTTCTGCTGCAATCAAGAGACACACCTCTAAACTAAAGAAAAACATAAGGTCAGAGTAAAAATTTCAGATCAGTCTTCTCATACAAATACTTCCAAAAAATCAAGCTAGTATTGCGATCCTAATATTCAACAAAAATAGACTTCAAACTGAAGTCAATCAAAAGAGATCAGGATGCAAATTACTTATTTTTCTTTGGAAAAATCAATCAGGAAGAGATGAGATTTCAATCCTGATTATTTATACACCTAATATAAGGGCACCTACATATGTAAAAGAAGCACTACTAAAGCACTAACCCAGAGCTGCCAAAACAATTTTGCTTACACACTCACACACACACAAAAATAACATCAGTAGGCAATACCACTCAGACATCATGTTATACTGTAGAGTTTCAGTAAGAAAAACAACATGATACTGCCATGAATACAGAGTTGGTGATCAATGGAATTGATTGGAAGATCTAGGCATCGAACCAAAAAGCCTATAAACAATTGAGTTTTGACATACAGACTCACAATATTCAATGGAAAAAAGATAGTAACTTCAACAAAATGTGATGACATAAATGATGACTGTGTATTGAGAAATGCAAATAGATCCAAACCTATTATTCTGCACAAAACTCAAACTCCAAGTATTTCAGATCCAGAGATTTTCAGTGTATGTGGTTTGCAGCCTTGACATTCTTTGTTTTTTATTTAAAGTTAAATAACCAGTGAAAACATCCCTTGCTTATCTTCCTGTGTTTGAGATGTATGGCTCCAGAATATATTCTCCAATTTTATCCATTTACCTATGAATTTTAGAATATCATTTTTTTCTGACTGCTGAGTAGAATACCATTGTGTACATGTACCAGATTTCTGATCCATTCTTCAGTTGACAGCATTTAGATTGTTTCCAGGTTTTTAATATTACAAACAATGTTGCTATAAACATAGTTGAGCTAAAGCTTTTGGGAAGCAAATGTGCTACCTACTATTGGGAAGCAAATGTGCTACCTATGGTTTATGCCTAAAACAGATATTGCTGAATCCTTGATTCGTTGATCCCCAGTTTTTTGAGAAACACCTATATTGTATTCCAGAGAGCATAAACAAGTTTACACTTCCTTCAACTCTTCGATCCCATCACTCCACATTCTCTCCTGCATATAATGTCCTCTGTATTATTAATCTTACCCATTCTTATAGGTGTTAAGGTGATAGCCTAATTTTTTATTTGCATTTCTATGATGGCTCAATATGTTAAGAAAATTTTGAAGATCCTTTCCAGAATTTTTTTTTCCTGAGAATTTACTGTTTTAGCTCTGAACCCTACTTTTAAATGCATATTTTAGATTTAGCGGCTCTAGATTCTTGAGTTCTTTAATTTATAGATGAATCCTCTGTCACTTGTTTGTTGGTGAAAAAATTTTCCCATTCTGTAGGGTGTCATTTTGTGTTATTAACTATGTTCTTGGTCTTACAGAAGCTTCTCAATTTCTGCAGGTACAACTTATGGTCCTTGTTCTTAGTGTCTTTGGTTCTGGTGTTATATATAGGAAGTGGTCACCTGTGCCAATGCCATAGTGGGTGTATTGCCTTTTTTCTAACAAGTTGAGGAAAGCTGGGGTTAATTTTGACTTCTTGACCCACCTGAGTTTGAGTTTTGTGCAGGTAGATAATCTTGGATATCTTTGGAATTTGAACACCTGCCATTCACCTATGCCAACACCATTTGTTAAGAGTAGTTTATTTTTCCTTTTGAATATTTTTTAACTTTTTGTCAAAAATCTGTTGTTTATAGATGTAGTGGTTAATATCTGTGAATTCAAAATAATTCCATTTTTTAACATAAGTCTTTTTTTATGCCCTTATCCTTCTGGTTTTAATACCGTAGCTCTATAGTATATCTTGAACTTGGGGATGGTGATACCTCTTGAGATTCTTTTGTGGAACAAAATTGTTTTGGGAATTTTAACTTGCCCATTATTCAAAATGAACTGGAAAATTTTTACTTCATGTTTTGTAAATAATATGTTGAGATTTTTATGAGAATCTATAGACTGTTTTGGTAAGATTGCCATTTCTATCATGTTGATCCTACCTATCCAGGAACATTTCTATGTTGGTTGTTGTTGTTTAACTCTAACTTTATTCCATGTTGGCCCCAATATGTGACAAAGAATTACTCCTACTTTTTGAATCAATTGATATTTGCTTAAAATAGTAATATTTATTCTATAGGTTTACTGTCCTGATTACTATACGGTGAGCAGAATTTGGGGGTGTTTATTCTACTTTGTGTTCCCTAAATTCTTGCAAATTTGTTGGCATTTTCTTCTTTAAATTTAAACAGTTGGACTCTATGATTTTGTTGAATACATTTTCAGTACCTTTGAGATATTATTCCACTTTAATTCAAATTTTATTTAATTTTAGTGTTTTCATAACATTTCATGTTCTCCAGACTATTTTGTTATGACATTTTTGGTTTTAGTTACATCTTTGTCTATCCAATTTTTATTATAAATTTGCTATTGCAGTGGTTTTATTCTTCTGTTCCTTTCCATTTTATTAGTTATGTTTGATTCATCTGTTTCATTATGCTCGTTTAGAATTTTTTATTTCAGTCATTTTTTATTATTATTGTGAACAAAGTCATCACACTTTCTATCATTTATATCTTTTTTCTAGGTTCTTTCAACCTCCCAAAACATCAGCTCATTCTCTCTACTCCACAAATCCCTGTCCCCTCTCTGTGCAGGCAGCAGGTTGTCCCAAGGTCCTATTGTTCCAATATTGCTTAGTCCAGTCTCCACTACTGCCAAATCCAGTTTTCTCCCCGCAACCTAAAGACTGAGTCAGGTGTTCCTGTAAGGGGGGTGCGATTCATTGAGTCAAACCAAGATGTTTCTGATGCCATGCTTTTCAGTGATTGTGGTTTGTAGCTTGGGCATGTTTGGTTTTTTGCTGTTTGTTTGTTTGTTTGTTTGTTTGTTTAGAGACCACTAATGAGAGAGTGCATCCCCTGCTTATCTTTCTGAGTTTGTGATACCTCGCACAGGAGGATATTCTCCAAGTTCATCCATTTACCTGCAAATTTTAGGATATCATTTTTTTCTTAGTGCTGAGTAGTACTCCATTGTGTTTGTGTACCATAGTTTGTTAATCTGTTCTTCAGTTGAGGAACATCTAGGTTGTTTCCATGCCCTTGCTATTGCAAATAATGATGCTATGAACATAGATGAGTTAATTCCTTTGGAGTATGACTGTGAAACTTTAGGGTATACACCCAGAAGAGGTATTGCTGGGTTCTTAGGGAGATTGATTCTCCATTTTCTGAGAAACTGCCATACTGATTCCAAAGTAGCTGAACAAGCTTACACTCCCACCTACAATGGAGAATTGTTCCCATTCCTCCGCATCCTCTCCAGCATAGGCTGTACTCTATGTCTTTTATCATAGCTAGTCTAACAGGTGTCAGGTGATATCTCAAAGTTGTTTTGATTTGCTTTTTTCTGATGGCTAAATATGATAAGCACATTATCAGGTGCCTTTCAGCCATTCCTAATTATTCTACTGAGAATTCTCTTTTTGGATATAAACCCCATTTTTGATTGTGTTATTCAAGGTTTGGGTCTCTAGACACTTGATTTCTTTACATATCTTAGAGATCAGTCTTTCTTCACTTGTAGGGTTGGTGAAAATCTTTTCCCATTCTGTAGGCTGTTGTTTTGTCCTATTGACAGTGTCCTTGACTTTACAAAAGCTTCTTAGCTCTAGAAATCCCACTTATTGATTGTTGGTCTTAGTGTCTTTGCCAATTGTGTTATATTTAGGAATTTGTCGGCTGCCAATTTGTAGAAGTGTTTTTCCCACTTTATTTTCTATCAAGTTTAAAGTGACTGGGTTCATGCTGAGGTTTCTGGTGTACTTGAATTTGAGTTTTGTGCAGGGTGATAGGCTCAGATCTATTAGCATTTTCCTATACACCTCCATCTAGCTATGCCAATACCATTTTTAAATATATTATGTTATTTCCATTGAGTATTTTGTACCTCTTTGTCAATGGTCAGTTCATCAGTTTTTGGGTTATAGCCCAGATCCTCAATTCTATTTCTTTGATCAACAAGTCTGTTTTTATGCCAGTAGCATCTGCTTATATTACAGTAGCTCTATAGTATATCTTGAAGTCAGGGTTGTTAATACCTCCTGAGGTTCTTTTGTTAAGTAAAATTGTTTTGGCAATCATGGCTTTCCTGTTATTCTGAATAAAACTGAGTATTGTTCTTTCAAGTTCCAAAAAATATTGTGTTGGGATTTTAATGGACAGTGCATTGAATCTGCAGATTGCCTTTGGTAAAATTGTCATTTGTACTAAGTTGATCCTACCAATCCAGGAAAATAGGAGAGCTTTCCATTTTCTGATATCCTCTACAATTTCTTTCTTCAGTGATTTAATACTTTTGTCAAATATGTCTTTTACTTCCTTGATCATAGTAACTCCAAGGTATTTAATATTATTTAGAGCTATTATGAAGGGTAATGTTTCACTTATTTCTCTTTCAGCTCTTCTATCATTAGTGTATAGAAGGCTACTGATCCCTTTGAGTTAGTCTTGTATCATGCTCCAGTGCTGGATGTGTTTTTCAGCCATAGCAATTCTTTGGAAAAAAATTTGTGGGACATTTATGTATACAATCATATACTCTGCAAGCAGAGATAGTTTCAGTTCAATCCCATTAATCTTGTTTCATTCTCTTATTACTTTGTCTAAAACCTTGAGAACAATATTGAATACATAAGGGGATAGAGGACATCCTTTTTTAATTCCTGATTTTAGTTGAATTGCTTTGAATTTTTCTACATTAAGTTTGATTTTGGCGCTCAGCTTCTTGTAAATCACCTTTATTTTATTTAGGTATACTACCTGTATTCCTGATCTCTCCAGGGCTTTGTCAAAGGCTTTTTCAGCATCTAAAGATATGATCATGTGGTTTTCTTCCTTTAGTTTTTTATATGATGGAAAACGTTTACGTTTTCATATGTTAAACTAGTCTTGTACTTCTGTGATGAAGCCTATTTGGTCGTGGTGGATGATATTTTTTCTACATTATTGTATATGGTTTGCTAAAATTTTGTTGAGAATTTTAGCATCAGTATCATGAAGGAGATCGGTCTGTATTTCTTCTCCTTTGTTGTGTCTTTGAGTAGCTTGACTATTAGGGTAATTGTTGCCTCATAAAAGGAATTTGGCAATATTCCTTCATTTTCTACTGTGTGAAATAGTTTGAGGAGTAATGATAGTAATTCTATTTTGAATGTCTCATAGAATTTGACCCTGAAACCATCTAGACCAAGGATATTATTTTTGGTGAGGCTTTTAATGAGAGCTTCCATTTCCTTAAGGATTATAGGCCTGTTTAGGTAATTAATATGATCTACATTTTATTTTGATAGATGGTACCTGTGGAGAACGCTGTCCATTTCTTCTTGGTTTTCAAATTTTGGGAATACAGATTTTCAAAGTATGAACTGATAATTCTCTGGATTTCCTGGGAGTCCTTTGTTTTGTCCCCCTTTTCATTTGTGATTTTGTTGATTTGGATACTCTTTCTCTCTTCTTTTTGATCAGGTTGGCTAAGGGCTTATCTATTCTGTTGAGTTTCTCATGCTACCAACTCTTTCATTCACAGAGTCTTTGTAATGTTCTTTTTGTTTCAATAGTATGGATTTCAGTTATAAGTTTGATTATTTCCTGCTGTTTACTCCTTGTAGGTGAGTTTCCTTCTAATTGTTCTGAAGCTTTCAGATGAGCTGTTAGGTCTCAAGTGTGGGATTTTCTAGGTTTTTTACATAGGCAAGTAGAGCTATGAATTTTTCTCTTAAGACTGCTTTTATTGTATCCTACAAGTTTGCATATGTTGTGTATTTATTTTCATTAATTTCTAGGAAACTTTGATCTCTTTCTCCATTTTGTCCTTGACTCAGAGATGGTTCAGCTCATTTATATTTAGTTTCCATGAGTTGTTATGCTTTCTTTGATTTTTGATATTGTTGAACTCTAAATTTCAGCCCTGGTGGTCTGATATATTGCATGGGATTTTTTTCATTTTTTTTGTATATTTTGATATTTGCTTTATGACCAAATATGTGGTAAATTTTGGAAAAGTTCCGTGAGGAGGTGAGAAATATGTATGTACCTTTGCATTTGAGGGGAAGCTTCTGTAGATATCTGTTATATCCATTAGCATCATAACATCTTTTAGACTGCTTATTTCACCGATGAGTCTCTGTCTGGTTGACCTATCCTGTGGTATTGAAGTCTCCCCCTATTAGGGTTTGAGAATTAATGTGGTTTTGAGCTTTAGCTGTGTTTTTTTTTTTTTTCCATAGGTATGTGCCCTTGTATTAGGGACATAAATATTCAGGATTGAAATATCCTCTTGACCAATTTTTCCTGTGATGAATAAGTAATGACCATGTTGGTCCCTTTTAATTGCTTTTAGTTTAAAGTCTACTTACTTTGTTAGATGTTAGGAGGGCAACCCCAGGTTTTTTCTTAAGACCATTTGACTGGAAATTCTTTTTTTCCAACCCTAAACTAGTGTCTGTCTTTGTGGTTAAGGGGTGTTTCTTGTAAGCAACAGAAGTATGGCTTCTTTTGTTGTATCCATCCTGTTAGTATGTGTCATTATATAGGAGAGTTGAGTCCATTGATTAACAGATGTTAGTGACCACTGATTGATATTTCCTGTCATTTTTGGTGGTAACATGTTCGCATTTCCTTTTTCTGGAATATCCTTCTGTGGTGTTAGGGATTGTTTGTGGTTTTGTGGTTGTATCTGGTGTCCTTAATTTGGAGATTTCCCTGTAATATTTTTTGGATATTTTTTCAGTCAGACTTAGTCATGAAATACCTGCTTTACTCCATTCATTGTGATTGAATGTTCTGCAGGGTATAGTATTCAAGTTTGGCAGCCATGCTCTTTTAGAGTCTGTCTAACATCTGAAGAGCCCTTCTAGCTTTCATCATTTCCAGTGAATAGTCAGGTGTTATTCTGTTGGGTCAGTCTTCATATGTAAGTTGACACTTTTCTCTTGCAGCTCTCAAAATTTTTTCTTTGTTTGGTATGATTTGTGTCTTGAGTATTATGTGGTGTATGACTTTTGTGGGGGATCATAACAATTTGGTATTCTGTAAGGTTTTATATATTTATGGGCATTTCTTTCTTCAATTAGGACTGTTTTCTTCTTTGATTTTATTGAAGACCTTATCTGTGCTTTGAGCTGGCAATCTTCTTTTTCTTCTATTATTATTACTCTCAAGTTAGGTCTTTTCATTGTGTCCCAGATTTCTTGAACATTTTGTGCTATGGTTTTTTGGTTTTAGTATTTTCTTTGAGTGATATATCTATTTGACCTACTGATTCTTCCACTTCAGAGATTTTATTCTCCATCTCTTGAACTCTGTTTGTTATGTTTGTATCTTTGGTTAGAGCTTTTTTCTTCAGGTTTCCCATTTCCATCTTTGCCTAATTTTGAGCCTTTTTTATTGCTTCTATTTCAGTTTTTAGTTCCTGTCATGTTTCTTTTATTTTTTGGCTTAACTTTTCACGGTTTTCTTTCAAGAATTTGTTCATCTCTTCCAATTTTTTGTTTGTATTTTCTTCAATTTCTTTTTTTTCGGGAGTTAGTTGTTCTTTATATTATTATATATATTTTGGAACTGGCATCTGCCCATTACTATAGTGGTTAATGATAAGGTGGCTCCTGGTCCGTTGTGGCAAGAGGGCTTGTTGGTTTCTTGTTACCTCTGATCAAGAGTCTGAACAATCTCTAAATCTGCCTTGGGCAGGAGACTGAATTTCAGGTTATTAGTCCTCTATTTGATCAGTTGGAGGTTTGGTCATGCAAGATCACTTTTCTTAGCAACATCTGGAAGGGTGACCCTGACAGCCAAAGTTTATGTCTGTCTGCTACAGAGTGTGTGTTGAGAAGCACCACCAACAGTTCCTGGTCCACCTTTTATTATTTTGGGAGCTGAAAATAAACAATAGATGCTATTTATTTAACACGAAACCCATGGATAAAGACTGTTTACTGAATAAAGTTATAGTGGGAAAAGTCGTGAAAATGAGAATAAGTGGAAAATGAAAGAAAATAAATAAAACAATTAAGAAACTACAAACATTACAGAAGTAGAAATTAGTAAAATCCAAAGCCCTAAGAAAAATGATAAAATGTAATACCAATAAATGGCATTTAAAAGAATAAAAACTTTGCTTCATTGACTTTGAGAAAAGAGTAGAAATTCAAGAGAAATTTTCATAAGAATACATAGAATACTGTCCATAACTAAAAAAGACAGACTACAGAATGGACAACAATTTTCACTTACCCTATATGTGATAGAGGACTGATCTCTTACCTATGTAGAGAACTCAATAAACTAGATGACTAAACCTTGAATAACCCAATCAAAAGAATAGGGTTCAGAACTAAATAAGGAATTTTGGGCAGAATTGCAAATGGCTGAAAGTCATTAGCAGAAGTGTTCAACATCATTATCCATCCAAGAAATGCAAATCAAGACAACTTTGAAATACCACATGACACCTATCAGATTGGTTAGGTTAAAAGTCACAGAGTACAGCCTATACTGGACATGTTACAGATCAAGGGGACCACTCCTAATTTTCGGGGATAGTATAAAATTCTTCAGCCACAATGGAATACTGGAAGACAGTTTGTCCGAAATCTCAGAAACAATCTTCCCAAGGATCCAGTGATACCACTTCTTGGTATAAACAAACATGATGCATCTTAACACTCCAAAGCCATTAGCTGAACTATGTTCAAAGCAGCATTATTTGTTTTTATTCCTTCTTTCTTTATTTTGTATTTATCAAGAAAAACAGCAAAAGAATTTAAAATTCTGATAAGTTAACAATAACTATGAAGAAGATAATAATCAAGGTGATAATGCAAATAAGATTAGTATACATATATTTATTTGTGTTCAGCTTTTCCTCTGAATTTTTTCTTTTTCGTCCTTGTATATCCTTATTCAAGGTCCCATCACCCACCTGCCACATCAGGTCATTTTCTCTTCTCCACAACTCCCCATCCCCTTCCTGGGCATGGAGTAGACAGTTCTATGGTCCCACTGACCAAATAATGCTTAGATCAGTTTCCACTCCTAGCAAATCCAGTTTTGTCGCCCCTCCCTCAAGGGTGAGTCAGGTGTTCCTATAGTTGGAGTGGGATGTGAAAGGTGTTTGTAAATGCAAGAACCTGGAAGCAATCTATATGCTCCTCAACTGGAGAATGGATTAAAAACTGTGATACATCTATACAATGGAGTACTACTTAGACTACAAAAAAAAAATGATATCTTAAAATTTCTAGGAAAAAGGATGGATTTTGGAATATCCTGCTCGGCGAAGAAATACAAACACAGAAAGCAGGGAATGTTCTCAAAGATTATTGGACTTTAAACTAGAAAGAAAAAGGCAGAGGATGTCCAAGTTGCAAACCAGAAACACTGAACAGTTTGGGATCTGAATTAACTTGGACAGGCACCATGATGCCCTCCCGAAGAACACCTGATTCAGTCTTGATGTTTGAGTGAGTAAACTGCATCTGCCAGGAGTATAGGATGAATTATGCTACCTTGGGCCCTTGGGACAAAAGCAGGGAATGTTCTCAATGATTATTGGACTTTAAACCAGAAAGAAAAAGACAGAGGATGTCCAAGTTGCAAACCAGAAACACTGAACAGTTTGGGATCTGAATTAACTTGGACAGGCCCCATGATGCTCTCCCGAAGAACACCTGATTCAGTCTTGATGTTTGAGTGAGTCAACTGCATCTTCCAGGAGTATAGGCTGAATCATGCTACCTTGGGCCCTTGGGACACCTGCCCTTGCTGGGGAGAAGAAAAATGTGATGTTGAGGAGACTGTGCCTGTAAGCGTCAGGACGGGAAAGGGACCTTGAACAAGTATATAACCAAACATAACATATGAATTTATTAATGATAAAAAAGCAAAATAAAATACTTCATGTTCAAACTAAAACATAAAAAGAGAGTGCTCTTCAGCAAATTTCCAAAAGAGATAGTTGTCCCTCTTACAACAATGTTGAATTTTGAAATAACTTTCCTCTATGGTTGCATTATGACCAATATAGTTTACTGTGAATATTGACAAACTGATACGTGTTGCCCTTCTTGGCTTTAATTTAATAGAAAAGCATGATTTATTTGAAAAAGGCAATTTACCATCTATATAAAATTATAGTGTTGAATATTGTAAAGAACTTACTATTGAACCCCAAACTTGCTATTACAAATAATGCTGCTATGAACATAGTTGAGCTAATACCTTTGGACTGTGACTGTGCCTCTTTAGGTATACACCCAGAAGTGGTATTGCTGGGTCCTTGGGGAGATTGATTGTCAATTTTCTGAGAAACCACCTTATTGCATTCCAAATTGGCTGAACAAGCTTACACTCTCACCAACAATGGAGGAGTATTCCCCTTGTTCCACATCCTCTCCAACATAGGCTGTCATCTGTGCCTTTTATGTTAGCCACTCTAATAGGTGTTAGGTGGTATCTCAAAGTTGTTTAGATTTGCATTTATCTGATTTCTAAAGATGAAGAGCACTTTTTCAGGTGCCTTTCAGCCATTCTTCATTCCTCTGCTGAGAATTCCCTTTTTAGATCTGTACCCCATTTTTTGATAGGGTTATTCAAGGTTTTGGGCTCTAAAATCTGGAGCTCTTTATATACCTTAGAGATCAGTCTTCTATCTCTTCTGGGGTGATGAAAATCTTTTCCCATTCTGTAGGCTGCTGTTTTGTCCTGTTGACAGTGTCCTTGGCTTTGCAGAAGTTTCCCAGCTTCAGGAGATCCCACTTATTGATTGTTGGTCTTAGTGTCTGTGCCACTGGTGTTATACTTAGGAAGTGGTCGCCTGTGTTCCTTTTGTAGAAGTGTATTTCCCACTTTCTTTTCTATTAAGTTCAAGTGGTTGGGTTTAAGTTGAGATCTTTGATCCACTTGGATTTTAGTTTTGTGCAGGGTGACAGGCTGGGATCTATTTGCATTTTTCTGCACACTTCCATCCATCTATGCCAACACCATTTGTTAAATATACTATCTTTTTTCTTTGGATGTTTTAGGCCTCTTTGTCAAAGATCAGGTGTTCATAGGTTTTTGGGTTAATGTCTGGATCCTCATTTCTATTCCATTGGTCCACTAGTCTGTTTTTATGCCAGTACCAGGCTGTTTTTATTACTGTAGCTCTATAGTATAGCTTGAAGTCAGGGATGATACTTCTTGAGGTTCTTTTATTGAGTAAAATTGTTTTGGCAATCCTGGTTTTCCTGTTATTCAAAATGAAATTGAGTATTGTTCTTTCAAGGTCCAAAAATATTGTGTTGGGATTTTGATTGACAGTGCATTAAATCTGTAGATTGCCTTTTGTAGAATTGCCATTTTCACTATGTTGTTCCTACCTATCCAGGATCATGGGAGAGCTTCCAATTTTCTGATATCCTCTTCAATTTCTTTCTTCAGTGATTTAAAATTTTTATCAAATAGGTCTGTTACTTCTTTGGTTATAACTCCAAGATATTTAATACTATTTGTTGCTATAATGAGTTTCAAGTTTTCAAGTAAGGCTATAAATAGAACTACCAAGACCCCTCTGACAGCAGCATTTGCAATGGAACATATAAACCCTTGAGTGAAATGTATACTGTTTGGAAAGTATAGTTATAACTGGAGAGGTTTGGACAGCTCTGAAGGGTGAAGCTACAAGAAATAATCTCATGTCTGGTGGAAATGATATCCTGAGACTTTAGGAAGTCTGACAATATGTGAAGCATGGGTGTCGTGGTGTATAGTCTCCTTACGGAATATTGCAATTGTTCTTTTCTCCTGGAGAGCTGCTAGAAACAAACTTTGATCTGACCCTCTTAATGGGGCTTCCAACCAGATCTCTACTTCTTCATTGACTGAAGTTGTTACTTTTTAATTCATGCTTCTAAAGCAAAAATCTTTGCAGAAATGTAGTTACAACCATTCACTCTGGCAACTTGTTACCTATTCTGTTCTGCCTTTTTTAATGCCCTTAAGGATGTTTCAATAGTGCTCTTTTCTCTTTTATAGTTTCTTTTTTTAATGTGTAAATGGGTGCAGGTGTCCTTTCATAATACTTTCTTTTTATTATGAATAAAGAAGTTATATGTTCTATCCCTGTATATCCCTAATCAAAGTCCTTTCCCCCTCCCACCACATTAAGTCATTCTTTCTTCTTTACATCTCCCCTTTCTCACCACTGGCAGGCAATCCAAACATCTCAAGGTCCTAATATTGCTTAGTCATGCTCCACTCTTGGCAAATCCAGTTTTCTCCCCCCAAAATCAAGACTTAGTCAGGTGTTCATCTTGGGGGAGTTGGATCAAAGGAGTCAGTCCAAGTTGTTTCTGATCCCAAGCTGTTCAGTGTTTATGTATTTGCACATTGTACATGATTTGCTTTTTTGTTGTTGTTGTTAAGTGTCCACTAATGTGTGAGTTCATCCCCTATTTATGTGTTTCAGCACATGAAGATTTTAGT
>PVIH01016880.1:37500-43959 GCA_004025045.1 Sigmodon hispidus
AACCCAAGAGCACTCGTTATTCCAAAACATGTGAGTGAACTGTGAACTCTAACATATATGCTCCACAATGTCATAAAAATCTGAAATTTTAGTTTTTATTTTCATGACAGGACTTATCCTTCTATTCCAAAGTATCTGCTAAAGAATTTGCTGCCACTCCATTGGAGTTCTTAACTTCTTAGAGATGATTGAGGTGGGACAAGGAAAGGCTGTGTGGGAAGCAGAAGAATGCTTAAGTGTAGCACCTGTAACTGTTGTTTAAACCACAAAATTAAAGAAAAAAGAATCTATGACAGGGTTGCAAGACACAAACAGCATGATGAACCAAAAATGTGTTTTCCATCAAACCTCAAATTCGTGAGTACTTCATTTTTGAAAGACCTAGATTTACAGTCTTAAGACTTGAAGATCCATGGAATGTTTGTCATTATACACACAATATTATCATAGCTCAAATTCATGATAACAAATTCACTATATCCACATACAAATTTACATGGAAAAACATTCCAAATATAAACAAAAGAAGATATAGTAAATATTTAAACAGCAAAACATTCTATTTATTATAAGAATAGAGCTATTTATATACAATATGTAGGAATATTAAAATTTGTTTCAAAAATTATTCCAAAAATCTCACAATAGGTTTATTGACTCAGGTGAATCTTGCTGTCAATGAATTTATCACACACTCATTTCTTCTATTGATTGATCCTTTCAGTTCATCTATAGTAATAAGTTTTTACATTAAGTCATGATTGTTTAAATATTCCCTTGCTCACCAACACACACACACACACACACACACACAAACACACACACACAGAATATGTCTTTTTCTCTTACTCATTTTTTTATATTGGCATTTAAAGAAGGCCATTTTAGAAAAATTAATATTTGCAAAAAAAGAGCCTTTTTATGTAAGAGATTTTTATTTAAATAGGTGAAGTGTGTTTATCTTAAAAAGATATATTTACTAATTAATATTTTCAGTATTGATGTGAGATGTCAAAAATCTTAATTATCTAGTCTTTAATGTCATCAAAGACCAAAAAAAAAATGCATGTGTAAAGTGAAGTATAAGCTAACAAACTTTAAATTTTAAGAATAAAGATGAGTAGAGCCAGCTTCCTGGATAGTCCCTCACAACACTTTTTGTAACATTAAAACATTTAAAATTTTTAATTCCTAACTACTGTATATGACATATCTCTTCTGAAACATGGAATTTTGGAAAATATTTTGCAGATATATCTTTCTTTTTATTTTGTGCTTATTGTTTGGATTCTGCAGTGTTAACTGTGACCAGGAGTCAAGTCAATTATTTTGCCCAACAAGACATTATTTGGCAAAGAATGGAATCTCAGGGTGGTGTTTCTTTAATGCCAAACATCATCTTGTGAAAGAAAGAGAGGTGAATCAAACAACTGTGTCTCTTGCAGTCAATTTTGAAAAAAAAAAAACCAATTAAATGTCATATGTTCTAGGTTTATAAGTGTTTAAAACTGTTTATTTATTAGATATATTTTATTATATATTTAGAATACTTAATTAGCATGACTATAACTTAACATAGGAACCCATGTACAGTAGTTTTTGTCATCTTAGAAAAACAAGAGACTAAGACTTATATTGGAAGATTATCTACAAGAAAAAAAAAGGTAAATTTTGGGACAAACACTCTATGTATAAATGCCAATCATACAAACATTTTAATATATGTTGAAATATGTATACATGAACAAGAGCCCATGGTGTATAGAGCACAATGGGCATCAGACAGCTTAATACAGAAAGGATCACAGGTACAGAGTGGAGTTGCAGGTCAGCATGTTCAGCATCTGGGACTCCCAAGAACCTCATCCATTTGGCCAGAGACACTGTCCTGTATTTGACCCCATGACAAGGCATTCCCTACAGGAAGTATTGGAAGAAACTCCCACAACAATCCTGAAAGTCACATCACTGATTACCAGATCCCACCTCCAAGGCAGTCTACATTATCACAGAGATAGGACATCTTTGTTAACAACATGACCCCATGGTTTACAGGGCATAGTGGGAGGAGGTGACTACAGACAGCAGGGTCCTGTTACCTGACTAGAATAAGAAATCATGAAAGCTCCCTGTCAGGTGCAGAAAGGAGACACATATGTACTATAGTCACAACTGTCTAAAATTGAAATAAGACATGATAGTGAGTGAACCAAAGAAGCAACAGGCAGATATAAGTGAAAGAATACATATAACAATATAAGGAACTATAAGGCACCACCTGAAGACACTGGTGCTATTAAACATCAAGACCTGAAGAGAGTAATGAAGAGAAATCTGAAGGAGAAAACAGTAAAAAACACCTTTAAGAAGGTTATAGAAGAATCATAAGAGGACATGATAAATACCTTAAAGACATAGAAGAAAAATTTTGGAAGAATAGAACAAGTACTTGATGAAAACCAAAACAGCAAAATTCAACCAATAAAAGAATCATTTCAGAAATTAAAATTAAAATTGAAATAGAGAAAAAGCTCACAAAAAGGCAAGGAATGAAAGAGAATCTGTAGAAATGATGTTGATGTACAGATACAAGCCTGACCTATAGAATCTAAGAGATGGAGGAAGGAACACTGGAGTGGAAGATTAAATAGTGGAAATAACAAATCTCTGAAAGAATACACCAATAATATAAAAGATTTAACACAAAATGCTCAAGACAATTAGGACACACGAAGACAGCAAACCTGAGAATAATAAACATAGAAGAGGCAAAAGAATAACAGCTCAAAATCATAAATAATGTGTTCAATAAACCATGAAAGAAAACTTCCCCTACCTAAAGAAGGATATGCCTATAAAGATACAAGAACTAACAGAACACTAAATAGGCTAGACCCCACAAAAATTCTGCACATGACATAATAATAATCAAGCAACAAAACATACCAAACAAATAAAAAATATTGACAAGGAAAAGGACCAACTTACCTGTAAAAGTACATCCATAATGTACTGACATTTAAATAGAACCAGTTAAAGCAAGACAGTCCAGAACAGAAGTTATCAGACACACATAAGATATGGCTGCCAACCCAGATATCCACACCCAGCAAAATTATTAGTCATCCTAGGTGGAGTAAGCATGATATTTCATGATAAACACTGGTTGAAACAATTACTACACACAAGTCCAACACTACAGAAATATTACAGGGAAAACACCAAACGAAGAAAAGGAGATATATTCTTGAAGCCTCAGACAATCAATAATCCCACAGAAGAAAAATGCTAAGGAAGAAAATACACACAAACTATAACCAAAATTTTCAGGTCTTGACAATCAGTGGTCATTAATATCCCTCAATATAAAAGAACATAATTCACTTATAAAAAGGAACACCCTAACAAGATAGATACAAAAACCAAAACCAACCTTCTGCTTCATTCAAGAAACACAACTCTACTCTAAAGAAAAACATAAGGTCAGAGTAAAAATATCAGATCAGACTTTGCATACAAATACTTGCAATAAATCAAGCTGGTTTTGCAATCCTAATATCCAACAAAGAATACTTCAAACTGAAGTCAATCAAAAGATATCAGGATGCATATTAATATTTTCCTTTGGAAAAATCATTCAAAATGAGATGATATTTCAATCCTGAATATTTTTGAACCTAATATAAAGGTACCTACATATGTAAAGGAAACACTACTAAAGCTCTAACCCAGAACTGCCAAAACAATTTTGCTTACAAAAAAATAAAAATAAACAATGAACCATGGAAGGAATTACCATCCCAGACTTCATGTTATACTGTAGAGCTTCAGTAAGAAAAACAGCATGGTGCTGGCATGAATACAGACTTGGGGTTCAATAGAATTGTTTGGAAGATCAAGGCATCAACACAAAAGCAAATGAACAATTGAGTTTTGACACATAGACTCAAAATATTCAGTGGAAAAAAGATAGTATCTTCAAAAAATTGTGATGGCACAAATGATGGCTGTGTATTGAGAAATGCAAATAGATCCAAGCCTATTATCCTGCACAAAACTCAAACTGAAGGTGTTTCAGATCCAAAGCTCTTCAGTGGATTGTGGTTTGTAGTTTGTACATTCTTTGCTCTTTATTTAAAGGTCAATAAGCAGGAAATACATCTGTTGTTTATCCTCCTGTGTTTGCAATGTATGACTCAGGAATGTATTCTCTAATTTTAGCCATTTACCTATAAATTTTAGGATGTGTTTTTATTATGACTGCTGATTAGAACACCATTGTATACATGTACCAGAATTTTTTGATCCATTCTTCATTTGAGGGGCATTTAGGTTGTTTCCAGTTTCTTACTATTACAAACAATCTTGCTATAAACATATTTGAGCTAAAGCTTTTGTGGAGCAAATGTGCTACTTATGGTTAAAGCCTAAAAGAGATATTGCTGAATCCTTGATTCACTGATTCCCAGTTTTTTTTTTGAAAAACATCTATATTTTATTCTAGAGAGCATAAACAAGTGTTCCTTGAACACTTCGATCCCATAACTGCATATTTTCTCCTGCATAGATTGTCATCTGTATTTTTAATCTCACCCCTTCTTATAGGTGTAAAGGTGATTGCCTAATGTTGTTTTGATGTGCATTTCTCTGAAGGCTCAAGATGTTGAGAATTTTTGAAGATCCTTTCCAGCATTTGTTGTTCTTCTCCTGAGAATTTACTTTTTTAGCTCTGAACCCTATTTTTAAGTGCATAATTTAGGTTTGGGGGCTCTAGATGCTAGAGTTCTTTATTTTATAGATGAGTTCTCTGTCACTTGTTTGGTGGTGAAAAATTTTTCCCATCTGTAGGGTGTCATTTTGTCTTATTAAATGTGTCCTGGGTCTTACAGAAGCTATCAGTTTCTGCAGGTACAACTTATATTTGTTGTTATTAGTGTCTTGCTACTGGTGTTATATATAGGAAGTGGTCACCTGTGGCTGTGTCTTTGGGTAGATTGATTCTCATCTACCACCATACTACATTGCAAAGTGGCTGAACTGGCTTACACTCCCACCAACAATGGGGGAGTGTTCCCCTTGCTCCACATCCTCTCCAGCATATGCTGTCCTCTGTGTCTTTTATCTTAGCCAATCTAACAGGTAGCAGGTGGTATCTCAAAGATGCTTTGATTTGCATTTCTCTAATGACTAAAGATGATGAGCACATTTTCAGGTGCCTTTCAGCAATTTGTAATTCTTCTGCTGAGAATTAATTTTTTAGATTGAACCACATTTTTTGATTGTATTATTCAAGATTATGGGCTATAGACACAAGAGTTCTTTATATATCTTAGATGTAAGTCCTCTATCACTTGTAGTACTGGTGAAAAACTTTTCACATTCTGTTGGCTGTCATTTTGTCCTTGATTTACAGAAGCTTCTCAGCTTCAGGAGATCCCACTTATTGATCTCAGTGTCTGTGCCACTTGTGTTATATTTAGGAATTGGTACCCTGTGCCAATTCATAGAAATATATTTCCCACTTTCTTTTCTATCTAGTTTAAATGGCTGCATTTATGATGAGGCTTCTTAATGACTTGGATTTGATTTTTGTGCAGGGTGTCAGGCTTGGATCCATTTCCATTTTTCTACACAACTCCCATCCAGCTTTGATAACACCATTTGTTAAATATACTATGTTTTTTCCATTGAATATTTTGGGCCTCTTTGTCAAAGATTATGTTTTCATAGGTTTTTGGGTTAATGCATGGATCCCCAATCCAATTCCATTGTTCCCAAGTCTGTTTTTATGCCAGTACCAGGCTGTTTTTATTATTGTAGCTCAAAGTATAATTTGAAATCAGGATTGGTGATACATCCTGAGGTTCTTTAGTGGAGTACATTTGTTTTGGCAATCCTGGCTTTCCTGTTATTCCAAATAAAATTGAGCATTGTTCTTTCTATGTCCAAAAAATATAGTGTTGGGATATTGATGGGCAGTGCCTTGAATCTGTAGAATGCCTTTGGTAGGATTCCTATTTTTACTAAGTTGATTCTACCTATCCAGGTACATGGGGGAGTGTCGCGCGCAACCTCGCCAGCAAGGAAGACGCAACACCGGATCCTTCTCTTTGCAGTTTATTCGGATTCTTTACAATCTGGTTTCTACTGACTAACTCTTCTCTAACTCCCAACTACTCTAAACTCCTCCTGGGGGGAAGCCTGCTCTTAGCTAAATACCTTCAGGGCATCCAATCCAAGATAGCCACGTGGGCATCACTAATAGGCTCAGATACGCGGAAGCAAGCCAGATCCTTTGGCCTAGCCAAATATGGAGTTGTTTACCAGGGAGAGTGCTCAAGGCCAGCGCCATCTTATGGTGTGGCTGTACGCAGCTCTCTACAGTTCCCCCTTTTTTAATATAAAAGCAACAGGCAAGAGTAGAGGCCTGATCTCTGTAGTGCAAAGGAACGTATACTA
>PVIH01016881.1:0-43876 GCA_004025045.1 Sigmodon hispidus
AAAAAAAAAAAAAAAAAAAAAAAAAAAAAAAAAAAAAAAAAAAAAAAAAAAAAAAAAAAAAAATAATAATGACAAAAACATCTAAGAGTGAAGAGAAAGCTACAAGACACCACTACAAGGCCTACAAACCGAAGAAAGCCTGGAGATCGGGTGATTTGGCAGCCCAGGCCAGATCGCGAGCTCAGACTAGGGACACAGGAGAGCGGTTGGACCACTCAGAACAGAGTCACAGCGCTATCAACCGCCCCCTCTCCCCCACCCCCCCCCCACGTCTACCTAGTAACATTCCCGCCCCCAATTAACCGAGCGAGAACACTAAAACCCCAGCACTCGGGCAAGAAGCTACAACTACAACTCTTCCCAGACAAAATAAACCGCATTAACAAAAACAAATCTGCTGGGCTGGTGGAGGCTGTCCCTTGCCTTTTCCTCTCACCTCCGAGGTAATCAATTCCCTCCCGTGCTCTTAGAGTAGTTACAAGGTGTAATTTGGCCACCTCCACCCCCCACCTGCATTTTTTTTTTTTTCATTTTAGTAATGTTTCTCCGTCCTAACTCAGGTTTTCTGTTATTCCGAGGAAGTGAAAGACAGAAGGCTGGGTCTTCAAACCTTGGTTTTCTCAACATCCTCGTAACTTGTTTCCCTACAGGAAACCCACTCCCTAAACCCCAGGAAGAGTTGAAGTGACGGACAAACGGTGTAATAGGTTTTATGTAATCCACATATATTAATCGCCTGACTCGCTTTGAATGTTAATACGATTGGGATGACAATTGGCCCATCTCCCTCACCCAAGCCCCAGTTAACCTCTGCGTTATCCTACCCGCCCCGCTTCGGGTCTTCTCCGAGGATGCTGCTTCCCCACCTCCACCCTGCCAAGTTTCTCGGCCTCTACCTCGGCCCCAGCCAGCCAGCCAGGCACGTCGTCGGTCCTCGCTCAGCCTCGACTTCCCCCGGGCTGGAAAAGCCTCCCCGCACCGGCTGGGCCCCGCTCGCTCGCCCGCCCGCCCCCAACCGTCCCCGGTCCACACTTAGAAGACCCTTACCGCGGTCCAAAGTCACTCCTGCCTATCCCTCCTCGGACCCTAGCCTCACAACAGTTGTCACTCGAGCTGCTCCCTAGTTCCCATTTCCGGGCCGTCCACAACCCAGAGCCACCCTTTCCCTGTTTCCGGGCCCCCCGTCCCATTTCCGGGGAACCCTTGCCGTCCTCACGCCCCCCACCTGCACTTCCGGCCCCCCACTTTCTCTCTTCCTAGACGCCCTCCAGGCTCCAAAGACCACTTCCGGTCCCCTCCCGGCCCCCGCTGGGCTCCCCCAGACCTGCACGCCCTACCCAGGTTCCGCCTAGGGCCTTCCTCATCGCGGGAGGCCTGAGAAGGGGGGGACCCAGCGGCCAAAAAAAAAAAAAAAAAAAATGCCGGTGGGCCCCGGCTGCTCAGGCCTCAGGCTCCCTCGAGCGCCTCACCCGTCAGCCTCGGGCTGGTCCCTCCGCGGCCGCCAGCAAGTCGAGCCGAGAGCCGCGTCGCCACGATGACACGAGCGGGCGGGCTGCTTGGGACTTTGGGCTTCCCATTCCTCCCACCCTCCCCCAAAGCCCAACCCCGCCGCTCAGAACGGCGTCCCAATTACCTAGTTAGGCCCCAAAGTCTCCGGTCTGGACTCGGTGGCGCGACGGCAACTTCCACTGGCTCCCCCCACCCCCCCCAGCGGCGGCGGCGGCGGCGGCGGCTTGTCGTCCCTTCAATTATCAGCTGAGCCGCAGCACCGCGCCGCCGTGCGCCTCCGCCCGCGCCGCCTCCCTCCCCGGCCGCTCCACTCCAGCCGGGAACTACTTTGCCCTAAGGATGCTCCCTCCGGCCTGCAGGATCTTCCGCAGGACCAGCGCCGCTACCTAGTCACAGCCCAGCATGATCGCTCCTCCCTCGCTAATGCTCAACTCCGGCCGGCGAGCAGTCTCCAGTCTCCTTCCGATCCCTTCAAGGGACCAGGAAGGGGGACTGCTGGTGGCACTCCACTTGGTATCCCTCCGCTGGGGTCACCCCCGCCCCTCCGCGCTAGCAGGAACTAAATTCCACTTGGGGTCACCCAGGACCTGATTGTAGAGATTTCACAAAGCAGGATTCCTCAGGACCCCCCGATAAACACAACCACCATGCCAACTTAAAGCCCCCACTGCCAACTCCAAAGCGGGCTTCGCTTGAAACTGGGGCTGCGGCCCCCTGACCCCTGTCAAGCCCCGCCCCTTCCTGGTTGTCCTAGCGACGGCGGTGGCGTCCCAAGATGGCGTCGTGGCTGCCGGAGACTCTGTTCGAAATTGTAGGACAAGGCCCGGCGCCGAGCAAAGACTATTACCAGTTGTTGATCACCCGGTCTCAGGCAAGTGCGAGCCGCGGGTTCCTGTATCTCCTGATCCCCTTCCCTGCCCGGCTGGGCCCCGCGATGCTGGCCGCTCCAGGCAAACAGCCACCGTGGCCTGCCGGAAGCGCCGCGTCTCAGCTTCACAGCCTGAGATCTCCCCTCGTCACCTCTCCCCGGCGGCCCGAGAGTTGGTTCTCTTCCCCGAGGCTCGCTCGTCCCTGGCGAGCTTTCCTTGCCTCCTCCTCTCCACCCCCCACTACCGTCCGCTTCCCTTCTTACCTCCCGGCTTCCTACCCGCTGCGTTCCCTCCGCGCGCTGGAGAAAAACAGGCGTCCCTGCTTGCGTGCAGCCTCACCTCGGCGTGGGAAGGAGGGAAAGAAAGGCTCAGCCAAGTGTCCCAAGGAGGAGCCGGCAGGGGGAGAAAGGGACGGTCTCTTCCAGGGTAGGACTTAATCCGTAGGGATTTTTTTTTTTTTCTTCCCAAGAACCTCCAAGTGGCCTTTATAATTACCACATCAAAATTCCTCTTTCTAACAAAAAGGACGGACTGAAAGGTCTTACCTTGCTGGAGTCCCTTCTATCCCTTTGAAAGTGGAGGGGGGGTACAACAAAAATGTTTCAGCTGCTCAGCTCATCAGCCCCACCCATAATGACATCTGCTCCACAACAATAAGAACCAGGATTATGTTATCGCTGGAGTAAAGTAACCCCGGGGGCCTTTTTTTTTTTTTTTTTTTTTTTTTCAAGTGTTTTGGTTGTCAGGGGTGGGCTTTGGATAATAGATTGTGCCCCTGAAAGCCCCAGTTGAGCTGGGCCTCCACTGAAAACACTGCAGATTCCTAGCCAAGCTTATCCCAGTCATTAAACTGTTCACACACCCCAAGTTTTAATAGGCCATATTCCTATAAAATTACATTTAATATCTTGTGTTTGTTTGAGTCTGGGTTTTGATTATCACATCTGTTGTTTTGTTTTGTTTTTTCCAGGAGCGCTTAAACAAAAGAGTAATGAATTAACATTTCTTTTACCTGTAAAACAGTAGTAATGAGGTGTACATTTACTTTCTTATGTAAGACCTAATAATACTGCAAATGTAATAGCCTGCCAGCTTTTAAACTCCTTAAGAATTTGACAGTTAAGATTTTGAAGGTTTTGTTTGGGATTGTAAGTGAAGTGGATTTTGGTTTGGTTTCTTTGTTTTTGCTTTGAGATAGGGTCTCACTATATAGCCCTGAAACTGAATCTGTAGACCAAGCTGGCCCCGAACTGAGTGAAATCTACAGGCCTCTGCCCTCCTCAGTTAGGCATTACACCCACCTTGAGAGGTGAGGGTTTTGTTGGGTGGTTTGGTTTGTTTGGTTTTTTGTTTTTGCTCTGTTTTGGGTTGAGTATTTTCTATTTCTCTTTGACCTTCTGCTTGCTCCTTAGTTTTACTACTGAGCCAGATCCGATCTCCTTGTTAGCTTTAAGATCTCCAGTCGCAATTAGGTATTCACTCTGTGTGTGACTGGCCTAAGACATAGTAGTCTTTTGGAATTCTGTTTTCCCATTTTCATCTATTGCAAGTAAGTTCAAATGTTAATTTGATTTTTACTTTACAGTCTTTACTGTATCTTTAAAAAAATTTTTTTTTGAACATTTTCTCCTTGAAGGTCTAGTATCAGAAGGAGGCCTCTCTCCCTTCACATCCCACCCTCCGCTCTCCCCACCCCCGATGTTTTAAGCTTCTGCAATTAAGAATATCTGTCTACATGCCATCCTCTAACTAATCTGCTATATGAAAACATCCCAAAATATTTTTAACTTTTGTTTTTATTTTCTAAGACAGAACATCCTATGGCCCAGGCTGTCTTGAACACCTGATCTCCCAAGGGCTGGAATTATTATAGGCATGAACCTCAATACCTGGCATTCTTTTAAAAAAGAAAAGAGAAATCCCTTTTTCGTTAACAGATCAACAACTGTTCTTTAAAGTAGGAATGGTTGTACAAACCTTTAATTGTAGCACTGGAGAGGCAGAGACAGGAGCATTTCCAAGTTCAAGGCAAATCTGGTCTGCATAGGGAGTTTCAGGCCAACCAGGTGTACATAGCGAGACCTTGTCTCAAAATTAATAAGGAAAATGTTTTAAAAGGACTGTTATTTGGGGACATTTTCTTCTTATCACTCACATGTAAAAGGCTTCTCAAGACCTACTCCATTTTCTTTATCAAATACAAGTCAGAGCTCATTTCAAATCTGATTAAGGTGACCTCCAAAATAAAATTTGTTGCAAAAAAAAAAAATAAATAAGTCAAAGAGGTCTAGAGAGATGGCTCAACAGTTAAGAGCACTGACTGTTCTTCCAGAGGACCCAGGTTCAGTCCCCACCCACCCACATCGACGTTCACAACTAACTGTAACTCCAGTTCCAAAGGACCAGACACCCATGGCAACACACCAATGCACATAAAATAAAAATTTTAAAAATCTTTTATTTGAAAAGAAGTTAAGGGGCTAGAGAGATGGCTCAGCGGTTAAGAGCACCATCTGCTCTTCCAGAGGACCCAGGTTCGATTCCCAGCACCCACATGGCAGCTCACAACTGTCTGTAGTTCCAGTTCCAGGCAAACACCAAGGCAAATAAATAATTAAAAATTTAAAAAAAGTTTAAAAAAAAAAAAAAGAAAAGAAGTTAAAAATAATTTTAGTCTTGAAATATACTGTCTAAAAACAGGATATTTTTCAAAGTCTACATAGAGGAAAGAGAACACTTAGTAAGAGGTAACCTGGCATAAGATTTTAAAAACTGTTCTATAGACCCCTTTCTCTGGAAAAGCCATGTCTGTCTTCTCTGTTGATACCCAGTTTAACCCTTACTAAAAAAAAATTAAATATTTAAAAAAATACAGAGGTGGTGGTGGTAGTACACACTTTTAGTTCTAGCACTCAGGAGGCAGAGGCAGCAGGCAGATCTTTGAGATTGGAGCAAGCCAGGTCTATGGAGCAAGTTCCTGGACAGCCAGGGTCACACAAAGAAATCTGTCTCAAAAACACAACCAAAATTTTTTTTTTTTTTTTTTTTTTTTTTTTTGCCAGATTTAGTGGCACACTTTGTGTAATCCTAGTAGACAGAAGAAAACCATTGGCAGTTCAAGGCCAGCCTGGTCCACATAGCAAGTTCAACAAGTTTCAGGGCTGTAGAGAAATCTTGTCCAAAAAATTAAAACTTCTTGTGCTAAAAAGATGCCTCGGAAATTTAGAACCTGCCACCAAACTTATGACCTGAGTTTGATCCCTGGAACCCAAATGATGGAGAAAATGTACTCCCATAAGTTGCTCTCTGACCTTTATGTATGTTATAGTCTTTGTGTGCTCATGATCTCCGTACTTCACAATTACACACACACAAACACCAAGTAGCCTCAAATTCACAGAAGTCCCTTACCTCTACCTGTCAGAGCTAGGATTAAAGGCATGTACCACCACCACTACATCAAACCTTATCCTCAAAGTCTCTATTAGTGCAAGCTGGCTTCAAACTTGTCTTAGTGCTGGAACTGCAGGCATTCACTAACCATACTTTGTGGATATATATTACATATATAATAAAACCTGAATATTGGAGAGAGAGCACATTGTCAAATCCTAGGCAGACAGCTCAGGAAATCCTTGATCCTTGAATACAAGGATAAACAGGTGAGTCAATCACATACACCTTTAATCCCAGCACAGGGAAAGCAGGGAGTGGGACCAACACCCTTAGTCCCATAACTCCAGAGACAGAACTTCTGTTTTTGTGAGTTCAAGGAAGGCTGCACGCCTTTAAGCCTGACCTGGATGGGATAGGGTAAGACAGAAGCAACACGCAGAAGAGACCTGGAGTGAGTGAGGCTGAGGAAGTTTCGAGACAGTTTGATGAGAATTGACTGTGGTGCTTTCTCTCTCTGATATTTCAGCCTTCCCCTGATATTTGGCTCTGAGTCTCATTTAATACAACCTGAATTAGTGCTACTACTATACCTGGCATATGCTTTTATTCTTACAGAGGCATTCTCAATGAATAACTTAAAGCACACCCTTATAATCCTAGCACTCAGGAGGCTGACTCGGGAAGATTTCAACTGTAAGGCCTTTGAGGACTTGATAGTAAGTTTGGGACCAACTTGGCCTACGTAGCAAGACCATCTCTAAACAGTTGGTACAAGATGGTTAAAGGCACTTACTGCTAAACCTACTCCCAGGACTCACATGATTGAAGGAGGGAACCAACTCTCCAACCTTATTTTCAGACTTCTACATACACACCATAGTGTAAACATATTTCTCAGTCCTGCCTAGCCCCACAGTCCCACAACCGCTTATAAAATAATTAACTCATAGGCTTAATATTAAATGCTAGCCCTGTTCAGGCATACTACTGTCTAGCTCTTATGCTTAAATTAACTCATGATTCTACTTCTGTTTAGCCCCTGGCTTGGTACCTGCGCTTCATTCAGTGCAGCATTCCTTCTTCTGCATCTGGCTGCCATCTCTTGCTCGGCCTTTTCTCTTCCCAGAATTCTCCTAGTCTAGTTGCCCTGCCTCTACTTCCTGCCTCTACTGCCCAGTCAGCATTTTATTAAACCAATACAAGTGAAAAAATTTTACAGTGTACAAGAGCAATATCCCCCCAAAAAAATAGTTTTGAATTTTATTTTAGTGTTTTCCTAAATGCAATTCCTGGGTGTTACATGGGGAGTAAACATTTCTGTCTTTTCCTCTTAAAAAAAAAAAAAGGGGGGTGGACAATATCCCATGGATCCCATGGCACCATAGTACACTCACATAAATAAATATGCACAAATAAAATGCAATTTTAGATTTTATAATAAATATAAAACAACTTTTGCAGCATAGCTTGAGGCCAGTGTAGTTCTGTTTTTTAATCTTGCCTTTATTATGATATTCTAAGGCTTAGAAAAAATGAATACATGGGCCTAGAGAGATGGCTTAGAGGTTAAGAATACTGACTGTTCTTCCAGAGGTCCTGAGTTCAATTCGCAGCAACTACATGGTGGCTCACAACCATCCATAATGACATCTGGTACCCTCTTTTATATACTGTACATAGTAAATAAATAAATCTTTTAAGAAGATAAGGTCTCTCTATATAGTTCATGCTAGTCTAGACTTGAACTCACAGAAAACTACCTACCTCTACCTCTTAAGTGCTAGGATTAAAGACATACACCTCTATCACCACCACCTCTATCAACACTACACATGACTAATGTACTATTTTCTAAGTCAAAGAATTATCCGTTTATTCTCACTCTGATTTAAGAGCGAGTATGTTAGGGGAGCTGGAGAGATGGCTCAATGGTTAAGACTGTTCTTCTGCAGGACCTGAGTTTGATTCCCAGCATCCACATGGCAGCTAACAACTGTCTGTAATTCCAAGATCTTACACCCTTACACAGTTATACATTCAGGCAAAACACCAGTTCACATAAGATAGAAAATATAAATATTTTTTTAAAAAGAGTATGCTGAATCTTAATGTTATGAGGACTAGTAAATTTATAATATATCGGGGCTGGAGAGATGGCTCAGCGGTTAAGAGCGCTGACTGCTCTTCCAGAGGACCCAGGTTCAATTCCCAGCAACCACATGGCAGTTCACAACTGTCTGTAGTTCCAGTTCTCAGTTCCAGGCAAACACTAAGACAAATTAAAATAAATAAAGTTAAAAAAAAATTAAAAAAAAAAAAACCCTAGTCTTTGGGGGCTGGATAGATGGCTCAGCGGTTAAGAGCACCCGGGTTCGATTCCCAGCACCCACATGGCAGCTAACCACTGTCTGTAGTTCCAGTTCCAGCCAAACACCAAGGCAAATAAAAAATAAAAGTTTAAAAGAAATTTATAATATATCGGGCTAGAAAAACATCTTACTTAAGCTGGGAATATTTTTATATATGATACCTAAGAAAATCTCAATAGTTTTTCCAAATATAGACATTTTCCTTAATCAACAACTTAGCCTATGTATTACTAAAAGGACAAAAAGTATGAGATTGCTGCATCCAAAGATTGCCCATTCTAACACCTTTTATACACCAGATACTATTCTAGAAGCTGGGAAATTATCAGTGACAGCCACTTTATCTCATGAAATATTCAATCTACTGGGAATATTAAAGTTAGCGTGACAAACTTACAATCTTTTTCTAAAAGAAAAACAAAACATGGGTCTCATTACTTAGCCCAGGCTGGCCTTGAACTGAAGATCCCCCTGCTCTAGACTCCTGAGTGGTTATTGACATATGTGTCCTTTCTCCTAGTGAGTAGAATACCTAGTCCATGTATCATTCATAACCTATTGCCAAGTTAGCAGCATAGATACTTTAAAATCTGTAAATCCAAAGAAAGTCTAAAAAATTGCTTTATATGGTTGAGGCTACTAATGTTACAAATATTTTGTCTTCTGGCACTGAAGGTATAGCCCATTGGTAATGTTTGCCTATTATACACAGGAGTTTGAGTTTGAGCCTCACAGTACTCCAATGCATACAAAAATTCTGTCTTTATTATTTTGTTTTTGTTTTCCATTAAATGGTGGTGGTGGCCCACATGTTTGATTTCAGCATTCTGGAGGCAGAGGCAGGCAGATCTCTGTGAGTTCTAGGCCAGCCTTGTGGTGATATGTTACATATTTAATAAAATCTGGAATATCAAGAGATCAACTCACAGGGCTGGAGAGACGGCTCAACGATTAAGAGCACTGACTGTTCTTCTAGAGGACCTGAGTTCGATTCCCAGCATCCACATGGCAGCTAACAACTGTCTAATTCCAAGATCTAACACCCTTAAACAGTTATACGTGCAGGCAAAACACCAAATGAGATAAAATTTAAAGTAAATAAATAAATTTTGAAAAAAGAGAGAGAGAGAGATCAACTCCCAGTCAAACTAGGCAAAGGAAGTGCACTCCACTAGTCCCATCACTAGGGAGATCGGTCTGGATCTCCCAGAGTTCCAGGGATCCCGAGGATATTTGTGAATACAAGGCCAAACAGCTGGGCTTCACACCTTTAATCCCAGCACAGGAAAACCGGGTGACCTACGCCTTTAATCCCATAACTCCAGAGACAGAGATCTTTCTGAGTTTCTGTAAATTCAAGGCTAACTACCAAATAGAGTAGCTCCTGCTGTAATCCTAACCTGGATGGGATACAGGTGGGTGAAGAAGGTATTTCAGGCAGGATTAGGAAAACAGCAAAATTAGAGCAGGCTGAGGAAGCTGGAAGATAGCTAGGTGAGATCTGACTGTGGTGTTTCTCTCTTTGATATTTCAACCTTTCCCTGATATTTGGCTCTCAGTTCCTTTTAATAGAACTAGAATTTGTGTAACACAGCCTGGTCTACAAAGAGTTGCAGGACAGCCGGGGATGTTACTCAGAGAAACCCCGCCTCAAAAAAACAACAAAAAAAAATCTGCTCTTTTAGAGGACATGTATTCTGTTTCTCACCTACATAGTGGCTGACAGCCATCTGTAACTCTGATTTCATGGCATCTGATGCCCTCTTGTGACTTCCTCAAACAGTAAGCTTGCCCATGGTACACATATATACCTTCAGCCAAAACATTTATATACATAAAATCTAAAAAAATTTTTGGTGGAGGATGCTGAGATGGCATCTTTGTATTGTCTATGTACCTCCTGGCTGTCCTGGAACTATAAAGACCAGCTTGGTTTCAGTCTAGTTCCACCTACTTCTGCTTCTAGACTCCTGAATTTCAAGGCATGTGCCACCTTATCCAGCTATTTATTTTTAATTATGTATATTAAGTATAGTTTAGTTTGGGTATGGTGCCTGGAGTTACAGGTGGTTATGAGCCACCGGACGTGGGTGCTGGGAACCAAACTCTGATCCTCTAGAAAGAAACTCTCTCTCTCTCTCTCTCTCTCTTTCTCTCTCCCCACCACCCCCCCCCCAGCCACAAATACAGGTGGAGAAGAGCACAGAGGTACATCTGCTCTTTGCTTCTGTCCCTTGGGAAATCTGTTATGTCCCAGCTCCATTGTCCATTTTACTCACTGGCTATCAGCCACAGCCCACATTTTCCACCTGCAAACTATCTAAAAGTCAGGCTCAGCTGTGTTCTTTCGTCCTCTGCTCCTTATCTGTAACTCACCCAGCCTACCTCCTGCTTTTGGCTTGGCCCTTTTTCCATCTTCCCTGTAGCTGAGAACATTGAGCCCAGCTCTGTTCCACCCTTCCTAGGGTGTTTTCACTTTACGCACTGAAGTCATTCACGTCTTCCTGCCCTTCCTGACAGCCACAGCTGCAATAAATGCACCCTTCACTACCCCACAGGTTGGGTCAGGTGTTTATAATAATAAACTGCATTATTCTTCTATTCCTCATGTCTGACACACTTTAGAAAAATGGTTCCCAGCCCTGTGACACTCCAGGATGTGCCTAATTAGAGTTGTGAAATGACTTTTAATCAGAAATCTTCAAATTCCTTTTAAGTGGCATAGGTCACTTTGGGGAGGAAGAGGGATGACCTGGTCCAACTAAAGGGATTAAACTCTTGAAAGTAAGTGCTCAGTGCTTAGCACATAATATGTCCAGTCACCAAGAGGCTCCACAATCCTCACTTAAGAATTCCACACCTGTGCGGCTCTCCTGCCCCTCCCCCATCTCCTGCAGGTGAGTCGTTCACTCAGCACCTGTGCACACCTAGCACACCTGCTCACTCTGGTCTCACCCCCTCATTGCCACAGATTGGCTGCAAGATTATGTGGGGCAGTAGAGCACTTAATTGGGAGCCACTGAGTCATGGATTCTTTGAGTCCCTCTGCTGTGTGCAAGCTCTTGAACTGAGGCAAGTCTCTTCATTTATCTGGGCCCCAATTACCTCAAGATAGTCACTAAGTGAGAGCATCTCTAAAAGGTTCTTTCCTATGACAGTGGTGTGTGCAGTCTTGAAGAAAGCACTGGATTCCTCCCCGCCCCCTTAGGATAATTGAATTGTGAAGGACTTTGTGTTGGTAACTGTGTGGCCTCCTTCACCTACCTAATGCTCCACTTTTTCATCTGTGAAATGAACAGATCTACCATGGCTGCTTTACAGGACAAGAACCAGATGACATGGGAGAGGCACTTGGGGCCAGCATTGCTCGGTGGCAGGTCTCCTGATCAAGATTGGGGAATCCTGCATGGAACAAAATGGCATTTGCTTCTTTCTGGGACTTCTCACACTTTAAAAGAAGAATAATTTGGCATATGAAAGAGGATAATGTAGAAGAGGCAAATGTGCTGTACCTTGTACTTGGGTGCACAATGAGAGAGGTCAAAGTGAAACCTGTTGTTTTGCATAATGAATACATGCTAATAAACAGAACAAAAGGCTGTTGTGTTTCCTGAATCTCCTACAGACTGCTCCTGACACTTTTCCCCCCAGTCATGTGACCCTGGAATCTCCTTCCCTGAGGCTCTTCAGGAGTAGATGCTAAACTGCTCTTTGGAATTAGCAGGAAATACCAAAGGAGCCATTATCACCTTTTCCATGAAAAGAACTGGAGTAACTAGTCTGTCGTCCTGTCTGGCAGTGATTTTCTTTTCCTCATTTATTTTGACAATCAGTTTATGCCTTCACAAAAAAAAAAAAAAGTGATATTTTCACTAGTGTTGCATTTAGTGTATGGGTAAATTTTCATGACTGATATCTTGTTAATACTGTGTCTAACTTTTTTTTTAATTTTTTTATTTATTATGTATACAGTATACAGAAGAGGGTACCAGATCTCATTATAGATGGTTGTGAGCCACCATGTGGTTGCTGGGAATCAAACTTATGACCTCTGGAAGAACAGCCAGTGCTCCTAATCTCTGAGCCATCCCTCCAGCACCCCACCCCTTGTGTCTAACTTTTCTTTGCAAAATATCTAAATATATAATCTTACTACATGATTGTGTAGAAATCATACATTTATTTTCTTAGACTTCTAGGTATTTGGTTGGTTTTTTTGGTTTTAAGACATTATTTGTGGGGCTGGAAAGATGGCTCAGCGATTAAGAGCACCGTCTGCTCTTCCAGAGGACCCAGGTTTGATTCCCAGCACCCACATGGCAGCTAACAACTGTCTGTAGTTCCAGTTCCAGGCAAACACCAAGGCAAATAAATAAAGTTTAAAAAAAAAAAAAAATGTATCTTTAAAACAAAAAAAAAGGGCTGGAGAGATGGCTCAGTGGTTAAGAGCACTGCTCTTCCAGAATAAATAAATAAATAAATAAATAAATAAAGTTTAAAAAAAAAGACATTATTTGTATGACTGATGATTTTCCAAGCTGTGTGTCCCATTTCTACTTAGCAATGGGTGGGTGATACTAATGATTCCAGATATTAAACAGGTACTCTACCACTGAGCCAAATCCCAGCTCCCCAAAGTTAACTTGTGTTTCTAGTAAATTTCCTTCTGTTTAGTGCTATTGCTAAGTCAACCAGTAGTGCAACCCTGTAGACGATTTCTAATTTTCTATGACTAGTCCATCTCATCTGTGAATAATGGCATTTCTTCTCTAACCCTATTTGATCTCTGGATCTCTGGTATTGCGGTGGAGAGGCTTTGTGAGAGGTTGTTTGAGTTTAGACTGTTTTGTAAGATATTTATTTTATGGATCTGAATGTTGGTCTGCATGTATGTCTGTGTAACATGTGTATGTCTGGTGCCTGAGAGGCCAGCAGGCAGCTTCTGATTGTTGGTATTGTATGTAGTTACAGTTTGTTGTGAGCCAGCATGGGATGCTGGGAACCAAACCTGAGTCCTTCACACCCAGAGCCATCTCTCCAGCCTGGTTTTCTTTATGAGAAACCCTCACCCTGCATGCACTTACTGCTAGTGTTGGACTTGTGATCCTCCTGCCTCCTCCACCTCCTAAGTGCTGAGGTTACCATTCCACTCTAGATGTTAGTAGATCTTCATCCTCACCATGTTAGTCTTTTAACAAAGACTTCTACTAACATGGTTCTCCTGTGGTGGTTTGTAGACTTAAGGAAAGGCTTTTTATATTTCACCACAAAATGTTTGGGCTTGGCGTCACTTTTTGCTTTGTTTTCCTTGAGACAGGATATGGCTATATATCTCATATTGGCCTTGTCATTTTTTTTTTTTTTATGTGAATTGGAGTTTTGCCTGCATGTATAACTGTGTAATGGTGTCAGATCCTGAAATTACAGACAGTTGTTAGCTGCCATGTGGATACTGGGAATCGAACTCAGGTCCTCTGGAAAAACAGTCAGTGCTGTGAGCCATCTCTCCAGCCCCAATCATTTTTTTTTTATTTTTATTATTTGTGTGTGTGTGTGCATGCACGTGGTGTATATGTGCGTGGATATGTGGCTATGATGTGTGTGTGTGTGTGTGTGTGTGTGTGTGTGTGTGTGTATGCATTCATTCGTGGGGAGCACAAATACTATGGCATCTACTTGGAGGCCAGAGAAAATTTTCCTTTTCTGTTGTTATGCTTTGTTTTTGAGACAAGGTTTCTCTGTATTGCCCTGGCTATTCTGGAACTAACTCTGTAGACCAAGCTGGCCTCAACTCAATCTCAGAGATCCACCTAACTCTGAATTGAAAACTTGCACCACCATACCCAATTTCTTTTTTTTTTTTTTTTTTTTTTTTTTTTGTATTTCGAGCCAGAGTTTCTCTGTGTCACAGCCCTGCCAGCAGTCATCCTGGAATCACTTTGAGGTTATTTGCTTTTACCTCTTTGACTCTTTTGGAGGGCCCACCACCCAGATACCAAATAGATCAACCACAGAGGTTTATTATTACATATAAATGCCAGCCTTAACTTAGTTTATTTCTAGCTAACTTTTTTTAACTTAAATTGTCCCACCTACCTTTTACCTCTGGGCCTTTTCTTTTCCTTAATCTGTAAACTTACTTTCACTTTTACTCCATCCCTGGCTGTGTGACTGTGTGGGTCAGTGGCTAGCTCCTTTTTGTTGTTGTTATTGTTCTTCAGTCTCTTTTTTTCCTCCTTCTATTCATTCTCCCTGCCTGCCAGCTTTGCCTGTCCTTTTCTCTGTTGGCCGTTCAGCTCTTATTAGACCAATCAGGTGTCTTAGACAGGCAAAGTCACACAGCTTCACAGAGTTAACCAAATGCAGCCAGCATAAAAGAATGCAACACATTTTTTGCATCATTAAACAAATGGTCCACAGCAAAAAAGAATGTAACATCTTAAACTAATATTTTGTAACAGCCTATGACTCCAGAGACCGAAGAGTCCATCATGGCAGGATAGCATGGCTGTGGGCAGATGTGGCAGTGGGAACAGAGGACTGAAACCTCACATCCTCAGCCACAAACATGAAGCAGAGAGAGACCTGTAAGTAGAGACTGTAAAGGCTCAAGCCTTCACAGGAGAGATGGAAGCCAGGATCTGCCAGGCTTTCCTGTCACCCTGAGGATTAACCATGAGGTGCAGCCGTCCTATGGAGGGGAAAGGAGCCAAGAGGTGAAAAGATGGGGTCTGAAGTGTCTTTTGAGCCTCTGGCCAGGCTATACAAGCCTGCTAAGTTTTTTTGTTTGTTTGTTTTTGATGTTATTTTTGTTTGGGGTTTTGCTGTTTTCTCAAACTAGGTTGAGAGAGCTTTCCATCATTGTGGATATATATTACATATTTAATAAAATCTGAATATTGGGGAGAGAGCACCCAGTCAAATCCTAGGCAGACAGCTCAAGAAATTCTTAAAACGGGGGGGGGGGGGGGGGGCGCCCTTGAGAAATGGCTCAGAGGTTAAGAGCACTGATTGTTCTTCCTGAGGTCCTGAGTTCAATTCCCAGCAAAACCACATGGTGGCTCACAACCATCTGTGTCTGGTGCCCTCTTCTATATACCATATACATAATAATAAATAGATATTTTAAAAAAAAGAAATTCTTAAAGCTTGAATACAAAGATAAACAGCTGAGTCAATCACACACACCTTTAATCCTAGCAAAGGGAAAGCCAGGTCGTGGTGACCTCCACCCTTGATCCCACAACTCCAGAGACAGAACTTCTGTTTCTGTGAGTTCAAGGTTACACACCTTTAATCCTAAACTGGATGGGATAGGGTATATAAGGGTTTGTAGAAACCCAGAACAGAAGCAACTGGAAGGCTGAGCAAGTTTCAAGACAGCTGGGTGAGAATTGACTGTGGTGCTTCCTCTCTCTGATATTTCAGCCTTCCCCTGATATTTGGCTCTGAGTCTCATTAATACTATTACACATCATAACAAAGCTTCCTACTTTCAGAAAGTTTAAGTCAAATGGTCAGCCTGAAGCCAGGCATGGTGACACTTGCCAACATATTAGGAGGCTAAAATGGGAGAACTGCTTTGAATCTGAGCCTAGCCAGAGCTATAGAGTAAGGCCCTATATCCAAGATGGGGGAGGGGGGTGATGAGGGAGAGGCAAAGCAAATGGCCGCCCTCATCTGATCAGCTTTGGCTGGAACAGCAAAAACTTACCTCTTGCAGAACCAGGAGAACCCAACTCATCTACAAAACTAGGGGTGGGTGCCTGAATCAGCTCTTCTGAGAGGTGGCTGTGAGGGCAGTCTAAATACAGTCCTAGGAACCCATTTTAAAAGCCAGATCCAGTGGCACACATCTGTAATCTAAGCACTTTTACAGTAAGATGGAAGGCAGAGAGGCAGGCAAATCACCCCAAGGCTCACATTGGCAACAAAAAGATCCTGCCTCAAAGAAAGACCCAGGTTGTCTTCTGATCTCCACACAACCAATGTGGCATGCAAATGTTCACAAGCAGTATACACATAAAATAAAACTTGAATATTTTTTTTAAATGCTTAGCAGCCTTGACTCTGTTTAAAAAAAATCCAAGAGGTGCCTGGGAACAAGCCATTTGAAGTTCAACTTTTTTGAATGTAAATCAGGATATGAAAGACAAGGTTGAAAATGTCAAGTAAGTCACCGTGAGAGTGGTCCTGAGGCCCACTAGATTCCTGCTCTCCCAAATAAAACGAAAACCTTAGTTACCCTTCTGTTACTGTGATGAACCATGGCCAAGGTGACTTATAAGAAAGCATTTCACTCACTGCCCCCTCCCTACACCTGCATACCTCTGAGATACAAATCAAAAGAATGGGCACATGATCCAAGCCCTTCACTAAACTGCATTGTTAATTCACACTGAACCAATATAGTCAACCTTTCAACCTCAATTGCTGTTTGTGTGTAGTGATGGAAATTAAGCATCACCTTCAAACCCACACCAAACTCCAAAAGACTTTACCTTTGCTAGGCAAGTACTTTGCTGTCTACCCCACCCCCTGAATTCCATTGTCTGTGGTGTGGTGTACCTCAAGGCTTGGGCTTGCCAGTGCTTAAGGCTAATAATTCTGCAACCAGAGGTAGGGAGGCCTGCAATGGAGAAAAACAGGAGCTGATAATCAGATGCTATCTTTGGTACCGCTGGGTCCTGGAGTGTCTGGAGTGCCTGAGGCTAGCCACAGCACTGCCTCCCAACTTAAAATGGAGGAGAATGGTCTCTAACCCTGAGTGATTGAGCTTGTCTCTTTAGGTCAAAGATCCTAAGTTAATATACCCAGGCCTTTATGCTGTCCTAAATGCATTGAACTAATAATGCAAAACCTGTGGGTCCCTGAGTTTGTCCAAAGTGTAGTGCTTTTGGATTTCCTTCTAATATCCTAAGATATTTTAGATATTTCAGTTCAAGATCATTCATCTGTGGCTTCATGGCCTTTTTGGTTAAGATCAAATGTGTGATCATTTCTGTTTTGGACAGAGACAAATGAAGAATGGAAAGATCAACAGAAATCAACTCAGAAACAAAAATCTTGCAGTGTATCTCATATACCTTGAGGATTGTCAAAGAAATAAGCCTCGGCCCAGCAAATAAAGGTACCTGCCACAATGCCTGCCAGCCTGAGTTAGATTCCCCAAGACCCACATGGTAGAAGGAGAGAATCACCTCCTGTTAGTTATCCTCTGACGGACACAGCTATATGACATACACAGGTATCCACATAAATACACTAATTAATGTAAAAAACATTCAAGTTAAAAATAAAAAAAGGTCTTATCCGCATTCAGGAGGCTGAGGCAGGAGAATGAAAAGTCTAAAGGCACATTGGCCTATACAATAAGTTAGAGGGTAGCTTGTGCTACATACCAAGACCTTACACTTAAAAAAAGAAATAATTAAACCGAACATCAGGGCTGGCTTACTGGCTCAGAGACTGAGTACTAGCTGCTCTGCCAGAGGACCTGGGTTCAATTCCCAGCATCCACACGGCAGGTCACAGTCGCCTGTAACAAAATTTCTAGGAGATCCGGTCCTTTGAACACCAGGCATGCACACACATACGTGCAAACAAAACACATTAGGAAGGGGAGGGACACTAACGAACTAACGAGACAGCTCAGTGATTAAGAGCCTGTATGGTTTTTCCCGAGGACCTGAGTTCGATTTCCAATTCCCAGCACTCATGTCAGACAATTTACAACTCCCTGTAGTTCTTCTTCCAGGGACTAAAATGACTCTGGCCTACACACACACACACACACACACACACACACACACACACACACACTTAAAAGCAATAAAAAAAATAGCTAAGTGGTGGTAGTAATAAATATTGGATCCCGGTTATTGGGTATCTTCTGCCAATACAATAAACCAATCAATCAAGCTGAATTAAAAAGTCTAGGCTAAATTTAAAAAAAAAAAAAAAAAAAGAAAAGAAAAAGGAAGCCAAGCAACTCCCAGGTTACTCTGGGGGAAGGTGACTAAGAGAACAGAGGCAGGTCTGATGATCAGGTCTCAAATAGCCCACAGGCATGACTGAGTTGAGCAGCACTGGGGAAGGAGCTAACTCTTGAAGGGCTTTCTGAGGGTGGAGTCTGGAGACGGCAGCTGGGGGGATGGGAGGGAGAGCCCCAACAGGTAGCACATATCTTTATATGTATATATATTATTTGATGATTTTACATCATGCACCCCATGGTAGCACACATCTTTAGACCCAGCACTAGGGAGGAAGAGGCAAGTAGATCTCTGTGAGTTGGAGGCCAGCCTGGTCTATAAAGCTAGTTTCAGAACAGCCCAGGCTACACAAAGAAACCCTGTCTTAAAAACCAAATAATAATTATTAAATAAAATAAATACAGGTGAGATGGCACGTCCCTTTAATCCCAGCACTCAGGAGACAAAAGCAGGAAGTTCTCTGAGTTCTAATCAAGCCTGTTATATATAGAGAGTTCCAGGTCATCTAGAGTGACATAATTGAGGCCTGGTCTCAAAATAAAAACTGGTGATTCTCCCTCCCCTGGCAGGAGCAGCACATACCTTTGATCCCAGCACTCAGGAGGCAAAGGCAAGCAGATCTCTTGAGTTCAAGGCCAGCCTGGTCTACAAAGTGAGTTCCAGGACAGCCAGAGCTGTTACACAGAGGAAGCCCTGTCTTCAAAACCAAAATAACAGGGCTGGAGAGATGGCTCAGAGGTTAAGAGCACTAACTGTTCTTCCAGAGGTCCTGAGTTCAATTCCCAGCAACCACATGGTGGCTTACAACCGTATGGTGACATCTGCTACCCTCTTCTGTATACTATATATGTAATAAATAAATATTAAAAAACCAAAATAACGGGGCTGGAGAGATGGCTCAGCGGTTAAGAGCACCGTCTGCTCTTCCAGAGGACCCGGGTTCGATTCCCAGCACCCACATGGCAGCTAACAACTGTCTGTAGTTCCAGTTCCAGGCAAACACCAAGGCAAATAAATAAATGAATGAATAAAGGTTTTTTTAAAAAAAAAAAAATAAAATAACATAAAATTGTGATTCTCAGAGAAATCTATAGAAGTGTTCTTGAGTGTCTATCTGAGGGCTGGAGAGATGGCTCAGGTGTAAGAGCACTTGCCACTTCTGCAGTTCAATTCCTACTGCCTATGTTAGGTAACTAATAATTGCTTTTAACTCCAGATCCAAGGCTGTTAGAAGCCTCTGGCCTCTTCAGATTCCTGTAGTCACATGTAGATACCCATATATAGACACACAGACTTTTTTTTTTTTTTCAACTTAAAAAGTAATTTTGAAACAATCTTGTAGTATGAAGTTTCTGGCCCAGCTTAGCCCCGAGGTCCAGACCCACCCATAGCCACTTAGCCCCCCAGAATGACTCAGATATTTATATTAATTACATGCTGTTTGGCCAATGTCTCAGGCACATTGCTAGCTAGCTCTTGTATCTTCTTTTTAAAAAAGACTTATTTATTATGTATACAGAAGAAGATAACATGTCATAATAGATGGTTGTGAGCCACCATGTGGTTTCTGGGAATTGAACTCAGGACCTCAGGAAGAACAGTCAGTGCTCTTAACCTCTGAGCCACCTCTCCAGCCTCCTAACTCTTGTATCTTAACCCATTTCTATTAATCTATGTCTTGCTACATGGCTAGTGGCTTACCTGAGTTCCTTTACATCTTGCTCACAGCATCTCTTTCTGACTCTACCCTTCTTCCCCTTTATCTATGCTTGGATTTCCTGCCTGCCTATAAACTAGCTTACCATAGGCCAAAACAATTCCTTTATTATCCAATGATAATTCACAGCATACAGAAAGACATCCCAAATCACAGTCTTACTATGTAGTCTTGGGAGGCCAAGAATTCTCTATATAGGCTAGGCTGTCCTCAAACTCTCAGAAATCTGCCTGCTTCCACTTCTGGAGTGTTGGGATTAAAAGCATGCACCACCATACCTGGTCAGTTTTTGAAATTTATTTTTCTGAGTGCCTCTTTGCTTCTCTTTACCCTTGTTTTAAACTCGACATCAAAATATCTTTGGGGCTAGATTGATGGCTCAGTGGTTAAGAGCTATAGTGATCTTTCAGAATCAGTTCCTAGCACCCACATTGGCTTACAACTGCCTGCTAAATCCAGACACAGGGGAATCTGATACCAAAGGTACCTGTATACATATGGCCTACACAGATACACATGTACATAGTTTAAAAATAATGAAGTCTTTAAATAATGTATTTTCAAAGGTTGGAGAGATGACTCAGCCGTTAAAAGCACTTCCTGTCACAGTTATGAGGACCAGTGTTCTTAGCCCATAGCCACTTAACAAGCCTATCACCCTGCAAAACGTATAAATTCCAGCTCTAAGGAACCTAGCAGCCCCTTCTGACTTCTGTGCACACACAAGTGCACCTGCATACTCAGCTGCACATACATTCACACACAATAAATAAACTAGTAAAAAAATTAGTAAGCCCCCACTCCCCACCCCATGCAAATGTTATCTCTTGAATTCACAGAACTGCAGTCTTCACTTGGGCTGCTGAGAAGGCCCTTTCCTAGTCTTAACTGCACTCAGTTTTGAGATTCAGACTGGCCCATCTCTGCCAGGGAGCCCCTCCTTCTCACGGACCTTTTCAGGGAAGACTGTGAGGAGGACGCTGAGGAAATAAAGACACAGATCAGGATTAGCTCCATTATCTGAGTCCTAACCATCCAAGTGACTCAGAGTGACCAAAGCCATGTGGGTCATGAAAGCTGGCGCAAGTGAACATTTGGATAGAAGACAAGACACTGAAGAAAATACATCTTGACATGATCAACAGCAGGCACCATCTATTTCTTGGCCCAATAGTGAGATGAATGGAGACAGAGGATTTCCTTCCTAGCAGCAAATGGGATGATGGATGGGTATGTTGGCCTTTTAAAAAGCTGTATAGAAACAAAAAATGTAAGTGTCTGATGGTCCATGTTCAGGTAGCATCTGGGCCTCAGAGCTAAGTACAGTGTGAATTCACTGAATAATAATTGTTGAATTAATAAATGTAAGTCGTATTTGTTAAAATTTAGCATAGTCTTTTTCTTACCTTATTTCTGCCAGTACTCAGCATTGAGCCCCGAGTCTCAGCACACTAGGTAAATATACTCTACCACCCCAGCTCTTGCTGTATCATTTTATTACATTTATTTATTCATTTTGGGTGGGGGTACGTGTGAAGGGCAGAAGACAATTTCTTTTTAAAGATTTATTTATTTTGTATACACATGCCAGAAGAAAGCACCAGATCTCATTATAGATGGTTGTGAGCTACCATGTGGTTGAACTCAGGACCTCTGGAAGAGCAGCCATTGCTCTTAACCTCTGAGCCATCTCTCCAGCCCCCTAGAAGACAATTCCTAAGAATTAGTTCGCTCCTTTCTCTATGTGCGTCCTGGGAATCAAACTTGGGTCACAGGGTTTGGCAGCAAGTACCCTGTACCTAATGCCCCTTGGCCCTGCCTGAACACTGTTAAAGAAACAAAATGAAACAAGTGGGCCCAGAAGTGTTTAAAGCAGGATGTGACAGTGGGCTCTGGACACTCAGAGTAGAGCTGCTGCATGTTTTCCAGAAGGAAGGAGCGGGAATAATTTTAGGAAGTTGCATTCATTTCAATTCTTACCAAATTGTGATTCTAGGTGCTTCTGGAGTGCTCCATGAGGTACAGGGAAGGAGTATGAGGGGCTGCTGAGGAAAGGAGGGCAGGGGGTCACTGTTGGGTTTTGCATACCACCCTAGTGTGTGGGCCTTGGGCACAAATAAAGATCTTGTTCACACTCGCATCTTTGGAAGAGACTTTAGACTGCTGTGTTAAGGACAGACTGTCTCAGCACCATTGAGGGTTCAGTCTTCTGAGGTTTGGATCCTTTTCTCCGGGGTGTCATGGAGATAAATGACAAGCACCATGAAAGTGAAAGTGATAGAATTTGGTCAGGAAATTGCTATTGTGGGATAACAGAGTATCTAAAAAGACTCAGCTAGTGACACCAAAATAAGGAATATAGGAAGGGGAAAGAGGGTTTCATAGGGTTAAAAAGATCTCTGTGGATTACACAGGCAGGTGTATGCTTTAAACAGCTGGGTAGTTTACAAGGACTCCAAAAATTAAGAATGAAAACTAAACCAGGCTGGGTGCTGCACACCTTTAATCCCAGCCCTCAGAATGCAGAGGCAGGCGGATCTCTGAGTTCAGGGCAGCCTGGTCTACAGAGTGAGTTCCCGGACAGCAGGGATTCACAAGGAAGCCCTGTCTTGGAAAAACAAAACCAAGCTTGAGAAACAGCTCAGCACTAAAGAGCGCTGGGTGTTCTTTCAGAGAATATGGCTTCAATTCCCGGGGTCCATGATGGCAGCTTATAGCTGTCTGTAACTCCAGTTCCGGGGTATCTAACACCCTCACACAAACATACATATAGGCCAAAGACTAATGCACATTAATTCATTAATTGATTGATTAATTAATTAAAAGAAAAGACTATCAAACAAAAAGAATAAAAGCTAGATTTTTGGCTCAGCAGTGTGAAAGCCTCCTGGATGACATTGCCAGAGGACAGACAGCAGCTAAGGATTAAACTCCCCAGCTGAGGATCAAGGCAGACTAGGAGGTAGCTCAGGAGTAGGTACTTGCCTGGCATGTGAGGCAAATAAAAAAAGTCAAGGCAGAGAAAGCTCTGTATTCACATTTGGATGTCCTTGTTGGGCTTGATATTGCTGTCATACACTAAAGATGGGTTAGAGTTAAATATTCCTCGTAATAAATGATAAAATGTATCTGCAGGATGTCTAATAAAACAGTCTTGGTTAAAGCATGGGAAATAAAGTTTCTTTTGTAAGAAGTCCTTAGGAATGTTGACTGGATGCATTCTTCCTGTGGCAGAAATCATTAATTGTCCCCAGTAATCATTTTTTCTTTTCAGTAGTGAAAGGCTACCTGATTTGTAGTTGAACAAACAGACTTCACAAAGAAAAAGAAAATGAAACATTTCTAAACCATCCCACCATCACCACCCTGTAGCTATAAATAGCCATCACCACCCTGTGTCTATAAATAGCCACATAGCTCAGTTTGGGCCATGGGATAAAAAAGATTTTCACCTTTTATCCATGGAGTTACAGGTATGAGTGGTCATACTTTGACAGTTCTGTGGATGCTGGGATTCAATCTCTGGTCTTCATAATTGCACATCTGTTATGAAATATTAGTTTAAGTTTTATTGTATTTGTTTTTGCTGTGGAATATTTGTTTAGTGATGCAAAGATGTGTTTCATTCTTTTTTTTTTAACTTTATTTATTTATTATTTATTTATTTATTTGCCTTGGTGTTTTGCCTGGAACTGGAACTACAGACAGTTGTTAGCTGCCATGTGGGTGCTGGGAATCGAACCCGGGTCCTCTGGAAGAGCAGAGGGTGCTCTTAACCGTTGAGCCATCTCCCCAGCCCCCGTGTTTCATTCTTTTATGTTGCATTTGTTTAACTCTGTAAAGCTGTGTGCCTGCCTAAAACACCTGAACAGCCAATAGCTATGCCAGAGAAAGGATAGGTGTGGCTGGCAGACAGAGAAAAAATAGGAGAATATAGGGGTTTGAGGAGTGAGCAGAGAAGGAGAGGAGAATGCCAGGGGCCAGCCACTCAGCCACACAGCCAGCCACAGAATAAGAAGGAAAGCAAGATATGTAGAATAGGGGCTGGAGAGATGGCTCAGCGGTTAAGAGCACCGGCTGCTCTTCCAGAGGACCTGGGTTCGATCCCCAGCACCCACATGGCAGCTAACAACTGTCTGTAGTTCCAGTTCCAGGCAAACACCAAGGCAAATAAATAAATAAATAAAGTTTAAAAAAAAAAAAAAAAAAAAAAAGATACGTAGAATAAAGAAAGGAAAAAGCCCAGAGGCAAATGTAATTGAAGAAAAACGGGATAATTTAAATTGAAAAAGTTGGGAAGAAACAAGCCAAGCAAAGGCCAGGCATTCATAAGTAAGAATAAGTCTCTGTGTATTTATTTGGGAGTTGGGTAGCGGGCCTCCAAAGAATAGGAGGGCGGGACCCCAGCTACATCTGTTTTGAAAAAATATCTTATTGTTAATTTATGTGCCTGTCTGTGGGGTGGGTTGTGGCATAGCATGCATTTGGAGGTCAGAGGAAAACTTACAGAAGTCAGTTCACTCCTGCCGCATTGGTCCTGAGCCCTGAATTTGGGGCATCCGGCTTGATAGCAGACATCTTTATCTGTGGAGCCATCTCAGTGGGCCTCAGCAAACACTCTCAACCCCTGAGCCATCTCTCCAGTCCTAGGGCCCTACCGGAGCCCTTTTTGGTGAGTGTATATTTTTGTTTGGATTTTTCGAGGCAGGATTTAATCTATGTATCCCCGATTATCTTAGAATGACTTTAATCCCAGCACCCAGAAGATATATAGGCTCTATCAGTTCGAAGTGGCATGGTTTACATAGTGAGTTCCAGGTCCCTCCATTGAAAAAAGAGTTTGTGAAGAGATTCATTTGTAAAATTAATTGCAGTAAATGGAAATCAGCTTGCAAGTTTTTAAATAAATAAAGTTACATATAGGACTGTTTATCTCAGTATTTATCAAATTTAAAATTGTCTTATCAATACAGATTTAATCCCCAGCATTGTTAAATATTTTAAGTGGTATTATACAATCAGTGATCCCCACTTTTTTATTTGAGGGACTCCCTGCCAGTTCGATTAGAAGCCCAGCAAGAGCATTTTTAGGTCTCTTGTGCAATTTGACCTTTCTCTTTCGTTAGCACTTAAGGGGAGAGAATCTCTTCTTCATTCCTGTGCACTGGTTTTCCCAGCACCTTCCCGCACTTAGCGTTTCCCAAAAGCAGAAAAGCAGCAGGCAGGGATGAAGTGGTGCTTTAATGTAGCCTGCTGGAATGCAGTTGAGTTATGGTCTGGATCTTTAAATGTATTTAATATGATTAAAGTACCACATGCATTTAAAATAGTCTTTTAGTCATTCACACAAAACAGTACCCAATGTCATCAATGTCTCCTGTTCTTTTCTTTTAAGACAGGAGCCTTTAGGGGGCTGGAGAGATGGCTCAGCGGTTAAGAGCACCGTCTGCTCTTCCAGAGGACCCGGGTTCGATTCCCAGCACCCACATGGCAGCTAACAACTGTCTGTAGTTCCAGTTCCAGGCAAACACCAAGACAAATAAATAAGTAAAGTTTAAAAAAAAAAAAAAGGACAGGAGCCTTTAAACTCACAATCTCCCGCTTCAGCTTCCCTTCCAGATCTGGCTTTTCACAACTCTAAAGTGTTCGGGAGGCAGAAGTGGCTCACATCTCTAATCCCAGCACTCTGGTGGCAGAAACAGGCAGATCTCTGTGAGTTCAAGGCCAGTGTGTTCTACAAAGGGAGTTCCATGATAACCAGGGCAGTTACACAGAGAAACCCTGTCTTGAAAAACAAACAACAGGGGCTGGAGAGATGGCTCAGCAGTTAGGAGCACTGGCTTTTCTTCTGGAGGACCTCAGTTCAATTCCCAGCATCCACATAGCAGCTAATAACTGTCTGCAATTCCAAGATCTGACACCCTTACACAGTAATATAAAATAAAATAAATAAATCTTTAAAAAGTAAAAAAAAAATGAAAAACCTCCCCAAAGCAGAAATATATTAATATTAAATAATTCTAAATGAATAAACCTAATATAAACCTGTGTATACATTTAAAATGCCAATTTTATACATAAATCAAATGTATATTGATGAAGTCTAGTACTTAGAAATCTTGCTGTCATTTTAAGCACTGTAGCCTGTTAGAAAAAAATCTCTGTCTTTTCCTAATTTGATTTCTTCCATTTATGGCTGTATGCTATCAGATAAGTCAATGGCTTAATTTATTCTAGAACTCAGGACAGAATCACTTGTTGTTGACTCTGGTCCCTTTCCCACTCTACAAATAATGAAGGCAGCTCTAAGAATGGGACATACTTTAGAGACTTGCAATGATGCCCAAATGATAAATAGTTCCCTGGTTTACATGTTCCTGCAGAATTCTCCAGTAGCTACCAAGGAGCTCAATACAGCTGTTAAGATGCTGTACTGTGATTCGGAAAAAGTATTCTAGGCTGTCTTACACACATTAGGAGGCAAATTAATGCCTTGGGAATCTCCCCTTGAAAATCTGGGAAGAATCAGAGAAGAGGAAGAACCCAGATAGGGTGTCAGGTGTCAGATGATGCACAGAAGTGAGGAAAGGTCAGAGGTATATGCTTGCCTGGCATATGGAGCCCTAGGGGTCATTGCCAGCATTTAAAAAAAAAAAAAAAAAAAAAAAAAAACAGGGTGGCACAAGCCTGTATTCATAAGACTCAAGCCATGAGGACTGGAGGATAGAAGTTCAAGGTCATCCTGCAATATCGAGTGGAAAGAAAGGTGGGAAGATCCTGGTTTGCAAACTAGGTGTGAATGGAGGATGGGGGAGGGGTGAAGGAAATCAACTACTTCTAGGACACTTGTTTGTAGGGTCAAGACCTCATGTTGTTCTTGCAGATTGACTTCTCAGCACCCACAGCGACTCCTAACCATTTGTAACTCCTGTTCTAAGGGATCCCCTGCCCTTTTCCAGGGGCACTGAGCTCACATGTGAAGCACATACCTATATATGCAGAAAGCAAAGGAAGTCCTGAGTAAATGTGCATCTTGACATGGATAGAGCCTGTGAAGGACTCTGAGACCAAATGGCCCATGGGAAATTGGCAAAATTATTACCCATATGGGCCAGGCTCCAAAACAATGACCAATTTTCCCAAGCATTGGAGTATTCGTGCTCATAGATTAGTGTATACAGAGACTGGCAACTGTAGCTCCCTCCTCCTGAATGTTTACAGCTGAACACTGCTTGCCTATAGAGACCTCCTACTGAGACTAGCTAATCCCCACACCCCCCACCCCCATGATGGACCTAAGAAACATGCTAAAATTCCAGGATGAGGCAGTAGCAATAACGGAACCCAGCCTGATCCCAGCTTTATTGTGCCTCTTTTCACTCCTCACTCTCCCCTAGCAAGGTGCCTGAACCTAAGCTGAACAAGATGTGGCATACATGTATGCAGACAAATATTCAGACAGACATATAACATTAAATAAATCTTTAAAAAAAAAAAACAAATTTGTTCTAAAAAGGAAAGTAGAAGTAGGGAAAATATGATCAAACACTTTGAAGACTCATTGATCTAAAGCCAGGGATGGTGGCTCAGGCCTCTAGTCAGTCCCAGCTACTCTGGAGGGTAAGATGGGAGGGTATCACCACAGACCCAAGACAAGCCTGAGCCACCCTTGAAAAAGCAAATGGTCCTGTACATAGTATGCCAGAAACACAGGCAAACATGCTTGTCTTTCCACAGTGTCAGAATATTATTGAATAACAATAAATTTACAAGGTTTAATGGATCTAACAGCAATTTGTCATAAAATCTGCCTACCTGAGTAGCCCGGCTGAGGCAAATGCAAGTTCTACACTTAAATCTTTTAAAATGTTTATTTATTTTTTTTTATTTTATGTGAATTGGTGTTTTGCCTGCATGTATAACTGTGTAAGATCTTGGATTTACAGACAGTTGCTAGCTGCCATGTGGATGCTGGGAATTGAACTCAGGTCCTCTAGAAGGACAGTCAGTGCTCTTAACCACTGAGCCATCTCTCCAGCCCTTTCTTCTTCACCTAAATCTTAATTACTGATGTTAAGTCTTCATAGCACAAGTTGATATATATATGTATACATATGTATGTATGTATATACATATATGAAAAGTTTCTATACCCTGATATTGAGCTTTTCCACAGATGAAGTAATCCAAATCAAACCAAATCAAACAGAATGAAGAAAAAATTCAGCTTTTATGAGTAAAATGTTCCTGATGATTTTTCAGCCCCCAGAGAGGAGATGGGAAGAAGGGACAGAAAAAACCACAAGTCTTGGGGGGGAGGAGCAGTTCAAATATCCTGTAGGAGTGACCTTGAGCATCTCTAGGGGAGGAGCCACCATTTGGTGGGTTTTTTGAGATGAGGCAGGGTTTGGAGAGGGAAATGGGGGAGGGTGGCTGAGATAGAGCACCCACCTGAACAATATAGACATATATACACATATACATACACACACCTATATACATATACATACATACACACACATGTACATACACACACCTATATACATAACTACACACATATGTACACACACACACACACACACACACACACACACACACACACACACACACACACACGTATAGGTTACAGCATGAGCACCAGCTAAAGAGGCTTCAGCAACACTCCCAAGGGTTAAAAGTGGGCTGAGACAGAGTCAAACACCAGGAAAGAGCTGCTGCTGCCAGATTTGAGAGTAAAGCTGTAGAAATCAGCTTCCAGTTAAAAGACTTTAGGAACAGGAAACTGCAGATCAGGTCCAGGTACAGACAGACAGACTCTAGGAAGGCAAGTAGACTACATCAACAGCTGGGCACTGAGCTGAGTCAGCGAGTCCTCCCTCTGAGGCCCATAGCATCAAGTATTAGAACATGACTTACAGATGGTTATAAGCCTGAGCCATGAAATGGTTGCTGGGGAACTGAACCTAGGACTTCTGGAAAGAGCAGAAGTACTCCATACTTCTAAGCCATCTCTCCAGCCTGATATAGTTTTTGTTAGAAATGTGTGAGGATGTTTTTGTTGTTGTTGTTGTTGTTTATTTTATGTGTAGGGTGTTTTGCATGTGTGAATGTGCACTACGTGTGTACCCGGCACCCACAGAGGTCACAGAATTTCCTGAAACTAGAGTTGTAAACAGTTGTGAGCTACCAAGGGGGTGCTAGGAATCAAACCTGGGTTCTCTGCCAGAAGAACAAGTCCTATTCAGAAGAAGTGAATTATTGTGTGATGGTGTATGAAGTCTAAAGGAAGGAGTTAATGGGACTAAGACTGGGGGGGGGGCAGGAGGAATGTGGTACAAATGAAGTGATGCCACTCGTTATTGTGTTAGACTTGTCACTGGCAACAGGGTCGCAGTTCTTCACAGCTGCAGAAGCTTCCAGTCAAGCAAACATGGGATTTATGGCGTCCACAAAGAAATTGATTTCAGAGTGAGCCAGAAATGAAGCAAAGTTGGATTTATGGGGGAGGGGAGGGCTGAGGCTGGGGGGGGCCCAGACAAGTGTGAACCTCCCTAAGGGAGGCCTGTAAGTGTGTTTACAATGGGGATATATATTTTTGTGGCTTTCTGAATTATACCTCTAAAGCTTGCTAAGGACTCCCCCTTCTCTCTAGCATTGTCTAAAGAATGTAATTTATAACAAAGTTAAAAGCTAAAGAAATGTTCTCAGTAAACAAGGTTGTAAAGAGGATTTATGAGGGGTGCTATTTGGGTTTAGGGGAAAGAGAAAAGTGCTAGAAACCTAAGGTTAGGTACCATTTTAGCCCTTAGTAAATGCAGCCTAATTATCATCTTTGACATCCTTGATTGAGGTGTCTCTAGAAAATGCACCAACTGATCATTGTGAGAGGAATGTATTTATTGCCTTAGATGATACCTTTTGGGAAACATAGATTGTCTCTGTGGCCTTATATCCCCCTCAGTGGGGTCTGAAGAGTCCAGCCTTTCTCTGCAGTGAAGACTGACCAGCTTTCAGCCACTTCCTGTCCCAGGCTTTTCTCCCATGTTTTTATCCCACCACAGATGTATTAAGAATCATTTGCTGGGCATGGTGTTAATCCCAGCGCTTTGGGATCTGAGACAAAATAAAAATCTTGAGTTCAAGGCCAACCTACTCTTCATTCTTAACTATGTCAAGGCCAGTGTGGGCTACACCAGGGTAGTGAAAGTCTGTTGAAAACAGTATTATTAAAGGTGTGTGCCACGCTCCTGGCTATGGATTTTCTTAAATGTTTCTCTGTTTGCTTGCCTGTCTGTTTACCACTGGTATGTAGTGTCTGCAGAAGCCAGAAGAGGTCTTGGATCCCTCAGAACCAGTGCTACAGGGTGTTGGAAGCACCCTAATGTAGAGTTAATGTAAGAGCAGCAAATGCTTCCAAATGCTGAGCAGTTTCTCCAGCCTGATTTATATATATAGTGATACTTGGTTACTGCTTAGATTTGGGTTAAGAGAGAAAGCCATAAAGTAAACACTGGGATGGTTTCTTGGCCTGATTATTCAGTGGCACAGGATGGAAATTCCTTCTATTCTGTGTAGGGGGTAGGATTTTCTCTCTCAGATGTTAGTGAAAACACAGGTAACCACAGCAGCTGCTGCCAGGCTGTGTCTGTGCAGTAAGTAACCAGCCTTTACTTGAAACTCACACTGCCTGAGCCAGGAAAAGCAGAACAATAGAAAGGTCTACGTCTCTGATGAGAACCTCCAACTACAGCTCTTGCTGTGTCTGATTCTTCCTGGGTGAGGCTCCATGTCAGCCTAGAGGGGCCTCAAAAGCATCCTCACAGTTCTAGGTTTATATGAAAATAAAATAGAAAACAGTACTGTGCCTATGGAGTTCAGAGAGCAACTTTTAGAAGATAGTTCTCTGCCATGGGTTTTAGAATCAGTACTGGTCTCCTCTCTGGCTTTTACCCACCTAGCCATTAGGCCACAGGCCCTAAACAAAGTTTTGTGCTTCTTTTTTGCTTTGATTTTTGCTGTTTTGGCTGGCCTCAATTCACAGAGATTCACTTGCCCCTGACCCCTGAGTGCTAGGATTAAAGGCATGGGCCACCACTGTCCAGCTTTAGTTTTCTGTCTTTAAGTCTTCAGGAACCTCAGGCTGGGCGAATGGTGCAAACAAGCATGAAGGCCTGAGTTCAAACCCCCACAAGCAAAGTAAAGGGCCATGGTAGCATATATCTGTAATGCCTTTGCTTCCTCTGTTTGTTTACTTTATTTTGAAACAGAGTTTCTTTGTGAAAAAGATCCGAAACTCACTCTGTAGACCAGGTTAGCCTTGAACTCATAGAGATCTGGGACTCTGTAGACCAGGCTGGCCTTGAACTCACAGAGATCTGCCTACCTCTTCCTCCAGCGTGCTGGGATTAAAGGCACTTAAAGGCACGAGCCACCACCCAGATAATATGAGTGCTCCTAAGTGAAAGGTGGGGGACAAGGGAATCCTTGGAAGTTTGCAGGCCAGCATCTAAAAACATTAACAAAAACCTGTTTTTGGGTGATATTGAATATACATATATGTTCTTTTTTTTTTTTTTTTTTTTTTTTTTTTTTTTTTTTTTTTTTTTTTTTAACATAGATGTTCTATTGGCTGGAGTTTGCCAACCCAAACAAACCTGTAAGAGGAGATGAAGAAGAAAAAAAAATACTGATTTCTGGTTTAAATATTAGGGTAGCACATCCAGGTAGACACATACTCATAAGCCAAGAGATCTGGGCTGGAGATAGGAATTGTGAGTCATAGGCATAGGAGCCAAGGAAAGAAGGCTTAGGGGCAGCTAATGTCAGGCAGGAAGATGGGGGTGGGGGCACAGCAGCCGAGACTAAGAGAGCTTTATCCCTCTCCAGGACCAGAGTGAAGGTCAAAGTCTGAGCAGGTTGGCTGGGAATATGAGAAAAAAGCCAGTTTGGGTGCTGTGGCTCAAGAGCTGTGAGAGATTTATGTGCAGAACCTTGGAGACATGCAAACCAGCCTGAGCTTGAAAAGAGTTCCTAAAGCCCTGCCTACCAGCTCAGGACTGGGAGGAGCAAAATGTTCCCATGTTCCGGGCAGGAGCCGCATCGAGCAAACACGAACGTTCGTATGCAGGCAAAATAATACCTGAGAATACAAGGAGAATGGGAAAGGCTTGGGAAATCTGAGCTTCAGGCAGAGTGGTGATTTTTCTTCAGTGCTGGGGATGGGACTCAGGGCCACTGACATACTAGCCAAATACTCTGTCACTGGCTACATTGTTCTCCAGCCTCCTGGTGGATCTTTCAGGAATTCTCTTAGCCACAGCTAGAAGCATAAAATGAGAATGGGCCAGCAAATCTTTGTAGCTGGATCTGATTGTGTATCTTAGCACTTGGGAAGGCCGAAGCAGGAGGCTCACCAGCCTGGGCTATAGAGTGAGTTAGAGAGGAATTTAGGAGTGGCATTGGTTCTTTACAGCTGGCTGGATGAAGGGTGAAGATCCAGATTCCTGCTGCCTCTGGAGTCTGGAATTTCATTATAACTGAAACAAAGAAATATAAAATACAGGGGTTGTAGCTCGGTTGGTAGAATTCTTACCCAGCATGCACAAAGCCCTGGGTTTGATCCCTGGCATTGTAAAACATCATGGTGGTTCATGCTACACACTTGTAATCTGGAAAATGGGGAGGCAGAAGCAAGAGCTTCAGGAGTTCAAGGCCACCCTTCACCACTTAGTGAGTGAGATATTGCGTTCAAGACCAACCTAGGATACAAGAGACCATGTAAATTCTTTTGTCTCCACCCTCTAAAATGAAACGAAGCTATATATTTATTTATTCCTTCACTGATGGAATGCAAGCTTCATTGAGACAAGGAGTTTTATCTATTTACTTATTTGAGACAGACATTCATTATAAAGTAGCTTGAGCTCCAAAACACAGAGATCTGCCTGTGTCTGTCTTTAAGTTTGGATTAAAGTGGTGTGTCACTATGCAGGGCAGGATGGGGGTTCTAATCACTTTGTGCTTTCCTTGTACCCCTGAGACCCAAAACTGTATGGCACTGGTTGGAACTCAATAACTTTTTTCATCTTTGTTTATTTGAGGCAGGATCTTGTGTTGTGGAATATTATTCTAACTAGACAAAGATGTATTGCATTAGTTTATGCTGTGGAATATTACTTTAACTATGTGAAGATGTGCTATATTTGTTTATTCTGCATTTGTTTAATTGTGCATAGATGTGTTGCTGTTTCACCTTGCCTGCCTAAGGCACTCGGATGGTCTAATAAAAAACCTGAACAGTGGGGGCTGGAGAGATGGCTCAGAGGTTAAGAGCACTGACTGTTCTTCCAGAGGACCTGAGTTCAATTCCCAGCAACCACATGGTGGCTCGCAACCATCTATGGTGACATCTGGTGCCCTCTTCTGTATACTGTATACATAATAAATAAATCTTTAAAAAAAAAAAAAAAGCTGAACAGCCAATAACTAGGCAGGAGAGTGATAGGTGGGGCTGGCGGACTGAGAGAATAAATAGATTCTAGGCTCCAGAGAGAAGGAAGAGAGAAGGAAGGTGAAAGAGAGAACACACCCCGGGCCAGACAACACTGGAGGGAGCAGGAGAATAAGACAAACAGAAAGACAGGTAAAAAGGCCCCAGGCAAAAAGTCTAAAGAGCCACAGGCTAATTTAAGTTAAAGGAGCCGTCCAGAAAGGAGCCTAAACCAGGCCAAGCATTCATAACTAATCCTAAGTCTCCAAGTCATGATTTGGGAGCTGGTTGGTGTCCCCCCAAAAGAAAGCCTAGTACAGTCTTGCCTGGTAGGTAAGGCTGTCCTTGAACTTATGATGATCCTACCATAGCCGCTGGCTGGAGTGTTGGGAAAACAAACATGTTTTCAGTATCTGCTCCCAGCCAGTGGGTTAGCATACCCTCTCTTCCTGTGGTTCTAGAGATTCAGCCCATGGTTTAACACATGCTGGACAAATACTCTCCCACTAGAGACAAGGCTAGTCTCTAGTCCTGCCTTGAATTTTTTTTTATCTTTTTTAATTTACTTAGTTATCCAGGCTGGCCTTGGTAGGATCTGAGTGCCTCAGCCTCTCTACTAGCTCTAATCATCTACTGGTGCTATCGGATCTGGTCAATGAATTACTGGTTTTCCATTAGATTACTAAAGAGAGCATTGTTCACTTAACTAGTAGGTAAATGTCCATGAAGATGTGTGGACTCAGATGTATCATACAGTGAGTGGTCTAATACTGTGGGGAATATGAGGAATTCAATACAGGGTCTTTCAGGTTACACTGAAAAACCTGACAGAAAAACATACAAGGCAGTAGCCAGCTGGGGGAAATTTTACAGCTACTGGCCTCAGGAGAAATGAATTCTTCCATGTAATTTCAGTGTTGACAAGAGCAGAGGGACCAAAAACTTGCACTAAAATATAGACTGAAAACCCGAGGGAAGACAGAATGAGTTGGTGTTAGAGAACACAGTCCTCCAGGCAAAGCTGCGTCAGATCCCCAGTGCAGCTTTCTGGAGACCTCCTCAGATTAGAAGGGGAAGGGCAGGAGCCTTGGGCGCTCACCTGGGACTCCGGCTGTTCCTCCTAGCTATTTGTATGCAATCCTGCACTAATTACACAAGGCCTGGCGGAGGGCCTCTCTTGGGAGGTGCTGTTGTATAAAGGCTGGGTAAGGTTAACCAGAGGAGACTCCATCATAGGGAAGAAGGAAGCCATTATTCTTTCAGGTATAGGCTTCGCCATCTTTGAGGTCACCCATACTCTCGTGAGCAGCTCTTCACTTCTGTATTAGTTCTCAGGCTGAATTTTGTTAAAATCGTACTGCTGATGGAAATGTGAAGCTAAGCAAAGCCAAAGTTCTTAAGTCAGAGTTTAAAAGAAAATTCCCCAAGGCTGACGGCAATCTGTACACTTCAGCTGCTGCCCAGAGAGGGAGAATGGAGAAGTGCGGGTAGAATGAGACAGCCATGTTGTCTGAGTCAAGCCTTCACGGAATGACAAATGAAGCACGTGAGGGAGCTCTAAAGAAAAGAGTGCAGAAACCCAGAAAGTACCAGGGGAAAGTTGAGAGAGAGAGAGAGAGAACTACAGACTAACTTGTTTGTGATCCAGCTACATCTCCAACTCCTTTTTATGTTTTTCTTTTTGAGATGGTCTCACTAAGTTGCCTAGTCAAAAAACGAGAACATGGCAGCTCCTAGGTATGGCGGAGAAGATGTTTATTGTAGATATGAGTGGAAAAAACAGCTAGAGAAAGGCCTGGGGCAGGGGGATGTCCAGATTGAACCAGACCATGAGAGGAAAGGGCGAGAGAGAGAGAGAGAGAGAGAGAGAGAGAGAGAGAGAGAGAGAGAGAGAGAGAGGAAGCAGGAGCCATGAGAACAAGAAGCTGAGAGGAACCACAGACCAAGGAGCAAGGGCATAGCCAGCCTTGGCCAAGAGGGCAAGAGACCCTGGAGCCAAAGTGGCTGAGGTTACACAGTCATCTGGGAAGCTGGGGGAAGGGAAGGGGCCAAGAGAGTCAGGGTAGGGGCAGGGTTATAGGTTAATGAAAGAGCCTAAATCCTTTTTTTTTTTTTTTTTTTTTTTTTTTTTTTTTTTTTTTTTTTTTTTTTTTTGCCAGAGATAAGGAAAATTAACCTTTTTAGCAAGCAAGGACGATTATCAGTCCCTGAGGGAATGCTGCTGGCTTTTGTCTAAGGACCACACTTTGGGAAAGGAATTTCTTGAGATTCCACAATCCTCCTGCTTCAGTCTCCATAGTAGCCAGGATTATACACAAACTCTGCCAGGTCCAGGTAGCATTTAGGTTTGCTTCAGGCTTTCAGCTTTTTGTCTGGTTTTTCCACCAATATATGATCTGGTCTCTCAAGCCTCCTGTTCTATTATTGCCTCTGGGAATTTCTTCACCCATCCTTTGCCATGCAGAGGCCTAGGAGCTTTAAATATTTAAAACTCAAACTATGGGTAAAGATGAGGTCTTCAGAATATTTACCACAGACAATAGATTGGCTGGAAAGTGTTGGGAACCTCCCTATTTTCTGAGCCATCTAATTTGGAGATTGCTGGGTCCTGGGGGAAGTCCTCTGACTTCCTTTTCAGCTAGTTTGAGAGTAAACTTCAGTCAGTCTCTTCAGGTAGATGCACAGTCCAAGAGCTGAGTGGACTTTGCCTTGTTCCTGGAATAGGGGTCAGAGCCAGAGCTGGACATTAACTAAGGTAGCCCTTCACAGTGAAGAGCAAAGTAAACATTGGGGTGGGGGGAGACAGGACACCTGACAAAAAGGTTCAAAGGTCCAGTGGCACCTCCTCCGCCAGTTTGTCTTCAGGGCCCTTACATGAGATGTAGGTTTAAGTAGAAAGCAGGAGGTGTGTGTGTTCACAACTATGTCAGCACCAGTGTCTCCTGACAGATCATTTCCAGCTAGGATTGCACAGTGAAATCTCCACCACCACCAAGTCTTTCTTGAGTGTGTGTGTGTGTGTGTGTGTGTGTGTGTGTGTGTGTGTGTGTGTGTGTGGAGGTAACCGGAGAGATGACCTATCAGTTAAGAGCACTTGCTGTCAGAGGAATGGGGTTGAGTTCTCAACACCCATTTCAGTCCCCTCTCAACAATCTGTAATCCCAGCAAGAGAGATCCAACACCTTTTTCTGGCTTCCATGGGAGCTGGCAAGTGAGTATGCTTCCCATATACAGATAAAATTACACACATACATTTAAAAACTTTAAAAAAGGGGATGGAGCGATGGCTCAGAGGTTGAGAGCACTAACTGTTCTTCCAGAGGACCTGAGATCAATTCTCTCAGCAAACATATGGTGGCTCACAGCCATCTATAATGACATCTAGTGCCCTCTTCTGTATACTGTATACATGATAAATAAATCTTTAAAAAAAAAAAAAAAAAAAAAGACAAAAAACAAGGGACTGGAGAGATAGCTCAGCAGTTAAGAGCATTGACTGTTCTTGCAGAGGACCAGGGTTCAATTCCCAGCACCCACATAGCAGCTCACAACTGTCTGTAGTTCCAGTTCCAGGCAAAAATAAATAAATAAATAAAAGTTTAAAAAAATTAAAAAAAACTATAACAAAAAAAAACCTTAAAAAAAAAACTTAGGGGGCTGGAGAGACGGCTCAGAGATTAGGAGCAATGACTTGCTCATACAGGGGTCTTGAGTTCAATTCCCAGCAACCACATGGTGGCTCACAACCATTTACAGTGAAGTCTGGTGCCCTCTTCTGGCCAGCAAGCATACATGCAGGCGGGATACATAAATAAAATGTTTAAAAAAAAAACAATTTTTGCCAAGAAAATTGTACTATTGTCTCTGGGGAGGGGAGGGACATGCCATATGGTCAACCAGATGCCTTTACTTACTGAACCATTTCTAGCCCAACCAGCTCCCCCCCCCAGAAAGAATAGGAATATTACTATCTCACCACTGACACTTAAATAATGGCCAAGAGCTTTTATAGACTTCCATACAAAAATAAAAGTGGCTGAAGTGAGGGAATCTTCAATTTGTTTGTTTGTTTTTTAAGATTTATTTATTATGCATACAGTTTTACAGAAGAGGGCGCCAGACCTCATCATAGATGGTTGTGAGCCACCATGTGGTTTTGCTGGGAATTGAACTCAGGTCCTCTGGAAGAACAGTCAGTGCTCTTAACCTCTGAGCCATCTCTCCAGCCCCTGGTTTTGTTTTTTAAGACAGGATTTCTCTATGTGACAGCCCTGGCTGTCCTGGAACTTACTTTGCAGACTGGGCTGGGCTGGAGCTCACAGGTGTTGTGCCCTGGTCTGGAGGTTCCCAAGGAGATCACCAGCAAGATTTATTGTGAGAAGGACCTGGGTCTGGCACACAGACGTGACAGTGGCTGGAGGAGGTGCCGCCCCTTTGCAAGCTGTTTTTTATTGATTTATTTTTATTTTATTTGCGTTGATGTTTTGCCTACATGTATGTCTGTGTGAGGATTGGAGTTATAGATTGTGGAGTTACAGACAGTTGTGAGCTGCCATGTGGGTGCTGGGAATTGAACCCAGGTCCTCTGGCAGAGCAGTCAGTGCTCTTAACCGCTGAGCCATCTCTCCAGCCCCACAAGCTGGGTTTTTAGACGCAAAAAAATACAAGGTTATACATTAATTGGGGACTCAGTATGGATACAATTCTGATTAGCTCGTCTTTTGGGGGGATTTTTAGAATTCCTCTGTTATCTTAGCTGGCTGTTTGCCAAGCCCTTTCTTTGACTATCTCCTGGGTTGGGTCTTTGCAGGCTATCTGGGTCCTGAAACAGTCGTGGATAATTAACTGTTATCAGCCCCTGAGCCACCTCTCCTGTTTGTACTTTGTCCCCCTGCAGACCTCAGGCTCATTTCAAAACTGAGAACTTTTGCTCCAAAATGGAAGTGCTTCTCTGGTTCTTCAACAGGGGTCTACCTTTCTTTGCCTCCTGAGTGCTGGGATTACAGTCATGCACTAACTAAACCCAGCTAAAGAGATATTCTGCAAAATAAATAAATAATAATAATATTAATGTAATAATAGTAATAAACAACATACAGGCAGAGGAGGATGTAGTGACTCATACAACTAATCCAATATTTAGGAGGCAAGAGCAGGTGGATCTCTGGATTCTAGGCTGGCCTGGTGTGCAAAATTAAGAGTACTAGGTCAGCCAGGGCTACACAGTGGGCTCCTATCTTTAAAAAAAGAAATACGGGGCTGGAGAGATAGCTCAGCAGTTAAGAGCATTGACTGTTCTTGCAGAGGACCAGGGTTCAATTCCCAGCACCCACAAGGCAGCTAACAACTGTCTGTAGTTCCAGTTCCAGGCAAACACAAAGGCAAATAAATAAATAAATAAAGTTTTTTAAAAAAAAGAAATACGTACAATTAAAATCAATTACAATTTTAAAAAATAATTTATTATTATTTTATGTTCATTGATGTTTTGCCTGCATGTATGTCTGTGTGAGGGTGTCAGATCTTGCAGTTACAGACAGTTGTGAACTGCCATGTGGGAATTGAACCCCAGTCCTCTGGAAGAGTAGTCAGTGCTCCTAACCGATAAGCCATCTCTCCAGCTCAAGCTTATTGTTTTTTAAATTTAAGATTTAAGCCAGGCGTAGTGGCACCCACCCTTAATCACATCGACTGGGAGGCAGAGGCAGACTGATCTCTGAGTTAGTTTGAGGCCAGCCTGCTTATAGAGGGGGTTCCAGGACAGCCTGGGCTACACTGAGAAACCCTGTCTGGAAAAAGCAAAGCAACAAAAACAAAACCAAACAAACCCCAGAAGATTTATTTACTTATTTGTGTGTGTGTGTGTGTGTGTGTGTGTGTGTGTGTGTGTTATGTGAATGTTTGCCACATCTGTCAGACGCCTGTGGCCAGAAGAGGCCATAGTGTCTTCTGGATCGTCTAGATCTGGATCTTCTAGAGTTAGAGGCCTCTCTTGTAACCTGGGAATCAAATCTAAGTCCTCAGAAAGAGTAGCAAGCATTCCTAAGCTTCCTGCTCACTACAGACCCTCTGGGTTATGTTTAACTAAGCTGCTTTAAACAACGTGAAAACTCTTTGGTAAAATGTTAGGCTCTGAGGTGTTTGGGGGTTTGTGTGTATATGTGCATTTTGTTTATTTTGTTGGGTATAGGTTAGAGACAGTATTTAACTCTGTAGCCCAATCGGGAAGGGAATTCCTTCTGCCACCTCCTTCCAAGTACAGGGATAAACCACCACTCCAACAGAAAGCTTTTGAGGGAGGAGGCTTCTTCCTCTTGGAGGAGTTTTTGGTTTCTTTTTTTGTTTTGTCTGCCAATTCCCTAACTCTTTGGCTCCTCCAGTATTTCTATACATTTATTTTACCATATGAATGGGCAGAATTTGGCCCACTTTACAAAACAGACATATATTTTACTGGCACTGCATTTGTATTAATTTGGGAAGGAATGATTTTTTTTTTCTTCACATTTTTGTTCCCTCTATTTGCAGAAGTACTTGCTGGATGAATAAATGACCAGCTGCAGCAAGTCCTCAGCTTGGAGGACTCCAGCAAGCAGCTTGTGGCTGACAGGAATGGTTTTTTTTTTTAAATACTTATTTTTATTTTATGTGAATTGGTGATTTGCCTCCATGTATAACTGTGTAAGGGTGTCAGATCTTGGAATTACGGACAGTTGTTAGCTGTCATGTGGATGCTGGGAATTGAACTCAGGTCCTCCGGAAGAACAGTCAGTGCTTTTAACTGTTGAGCCATCTCTCCAGCCCTGTTTTTCTTTTAATAAAACTGTAACTCTAATTCTAAGGGCTCGAACTCCTGTTTTGTAGCATGCAAGTGATGCACAGGCATGCATGCAGGCAAAGCAGTCATATACATAAAATTAAAAGTCACAAAAACAAAGTTTAAAAAAGTCTTTAAAAGATAGTATGGCACATAGTCTGTAGACTTTAAATATCTTGGCACTAATAAGGCATCTTCTGTTTATAGAACTGTCAGTGACCATCCATCCCTTCAGCACCACTAAAGTGCCAACCATACAGGGTTTTTGTAAGGCACACACACAAAAAAAGATATAGAGATAAAGGGAATTAAAAGTAACCAAAAGGGGGGGCTAGTTCGATTCCCAGCAACCACATGGTGGCTCACAACCATCTACGATGACATCTGGTACCCTCTTCTGTATGCTGTATACATAATAAATAAACTCTTTTTTAAAAAGTAACCAAAAGGGGGCTGAAGAGATGGCTCAGAGGCTAAGAGCACTGACTGTTCTTCCAGAGGTCCTGAGTTCAATTCCCAGCAACCACGTGGTGGCTCACGACCATCTATAATGAAATCTAGTACCCTCTTCTGTACACTGTATACATAATAAATAATAAATATTTTTTAAAAAAAAGTAACCAAAAGATGATTAAAGGGAATTAAAAGTAACCAAAAGAATACTTTTTTTTTTTCAAGCCAGAAAGTAGTTCATAGTGGAACTTGGTCTGGAAACCCTGATAAAAGTTCAGCTATGAGCTGAGCAGGTCACAGAGCAAAACAGGGCAATGAGACACTCTGAGCCCAATGGAGAGTGGGGAGATGCAGGAGACATTACCTGTAATGGTGGTACTATGTAGACTTGTGTGTTCTGCCTGCCTGTATGGCTGTGCACCACCTACATGCAGTGTTCAAGGAGGCCAGAAGAGAGTGTTGGATCCCCTAGGACTGGAACTACAGATGGTTGTTAACAGCTACATGGTGCTGGGGATGGAAGCTCTTAGCCACTCACCTCCAGCCTCAGAGACCTGATAGTTTGTTTTTGTTTTTTGCTTGTTTGTTGTTGACTTTCTGTGTGAAGCCATGGTTGTTCTGGAACTCACTCTGTAGACTAGGCTGCCCTTGAACTCATAGAGATCCACCTGCCGCTGTGTCTAGAGTGCTGGGATTAAAGGCAAGTCCCACTACTACTCAGCTTCTGGCTTGATAGATCTTAAAACCCCTTCCAACACTGTGATTTTGTAACACTAATCTCTAAGGGAAATGTGCACTGATGCCCAGCTATTACTTCACAGTATACATTTATCGCTGGTATTGGGGACTGTAGGGTCCTTAGATTGAGCCAAATGGCCAGAAGATACCCGATATCCAATTGTAGAAAGCAACTTTATTCTCAAGAAAAAAACAGCATGCTGAGACTTGCTCAAAATGGCTTCAACGGGGTGGGGGTGGGTGGCGGCTCCTTTTAAGCCTGCTTAGGGGAATTACAGCCATGGTTAGGTATACTTTGAAGTGATTTGGTACAGACCTTTATTGGTATAGGAATCATTTAATGATTGGCTCATGACATCTAGTTGCAGTGTCAGGGGTCTGTCTGCACAGCTTCCGCTTGCAGTTGCATAGGACCCTGATTGGCTACAAGACTGGATGCACTTCCTGAGAGTCTGGTTGAAGCCAGATATGAGCCAACATAGGATGGTGGGGTAATATGGGGCAGAGATCATAGGAAACTGGCCCTGGTCTCTTCAGGAATATAGTCCAACATGCACACCACAGGCACCTCTCCACACCCTAAGTTTAAGGTAGGCATGATAGACTGTGCCTCCCAGCACTTGATAGACAGGCAGGAGCATTAAGCACTCAAGGCCAGCCTTGGTTACTTCTTGAGTTTTAGGTTGGCCTGGATTATAGGAGATCCTGTCTCAAACAAAGACAGCTGTCAGAATTAAAGTCATGTTTAATTGCTATCAACTCCTGTTTAATTGCAGATCATCTTTAGATGGTGGAAGATTTCTCTGAGAAGCGAGTTTCGGTCAGCAAAACCCGGAGAGATAAAGGAATCACATGAAGATTTCCTAGAGAACTCTCATCTTCAAGGTGAGGCAGTCACACCCCAGCGTATGTGGCAGAGATGGATCATGTATTTCATACTTGTGTAATTATGTTCTTAGAAATAACAGAATGTTGGATGTGAGTTTTACTTTTGGCGATTGAGAGATGGTATAGTGGTGAAGAGGGTGTACTGCTCTTGGAGAGGGCTGAGTTCTGTGTCCAGCATCTACAGGAAGAGGGGCTGACAGCTGACTGTAATTCCAGCTCCGCAGAATCTAGTGACATCTTCTGGTCTCTGTGAGCAGCTGCACACACCCACATAACTAAAATAATTTTGTTTGTTTGTTTTTTCTAGACAGGATTTCTCTGTGTAGCCCTGGCTGTCAAAGGACTCACTCTGTACCTCAGTCTGGCCTTGAACTCACAGAGATCCACCTGCCTCTGCCTTCTGAGTGCTGGGATCAAAGGCATGCACCACCACTGCCCAGCTAAAGTAAATCTTTTAAAATATCTTTAGAATAAAAAAAAATTGAGACAGGGTCTCATGCATCTTTGTGTTGTATCATTTTCTGGGGAAGTGTGAACAAATGTCTCTTTGCCCCAGAAAGGATAACAATAACAGACCAAAGATATGATTCCACCCAAATACAATGAGTACACTCTGCGCAGTTAGTCACAGGCATATGGGTGACTCAAAGGCAGCTGCGTCACAGAAAAGCCCATCCCTGAGTGGCTGATGACTCACAAAGCCTGCGATTCCATACACCTTGCAGATTGCTCATCTCTATCCACCATCTCTTCTTAGAGAACCCCAAAGAAAAACCTCTCCCTGAGCAGGAGAGAGAGAGAGAGAGAGAGAGAGAGAGAGAGAGAGAGAGAGAGAGAGAGAGAGAGAGAGAGAGAGGACGCTTATGGCCACACACATACACACAGTGGGTCTTTGGGTCTTTCTGCTAGCTGGAGGCTCAATGCTGCCACTAGCCAGCTGTTGTAACCCCAGTGACAGCTCAGCTCCTTTGTGAGTCAGTTTCCTTGTGCTGGGCTGGGGATAACCATGGTTCCTTTATTTGGTCATCTTGAGCCTTCTGTGTCTTGCTTGCTCGGCATTATATGTAATCAGCTCTTAGTTATTGTTTGCTATATTGTTAAGCAGATGGTGTTTAACTGGTCTTCTCCCTAAGATCCCCTACAGGAGTTTCTCATGCAGAAATCCTGGCAGGGAATCTGAGCATATCACTCTTGCTGCCTGGACCTCTCAGCAGTCCTTAGCATGGAGAAAGGGGGTATTTTCTGTCCTTTGACCTCATTTTTAGTTCCTTTTCTTCACTAGCTCCTTAGTCTTCAAATCAAGATGATGGGACCAGGAATTCAAACCTGTGCATTTCTCTTATCTGCTTGTAATAATTACGCCCTGGGGGATCTGGTTCAGTCTCTAGCTTTCAGTGCCATCCATAGGGCTAGAGAGGTGTCTTAGTGGTGAGGAGCACATCCTGCCCTTGTAGAGGACCCAAGTTCAGTTTCCTACACCCATGTCAGATGGCTCACAACTCCCTGTAACTTTTATTACAAGGGATCCTATTTCAGCTTCTGACCTCCATGGACAGGCACACATGCACACACACACACACACACACACACACACACACACACACACACACACACACACACACACACACACACACAC
>PVIH01016882.1:9559-44057 GCA_004025045.1 Sigmodon hispidus
ATATACTTTAAAGATATCCTGACTTTGAAATCTGTTTATAAGAATATGTTACTTGGGAAAAGAGTTTCTGCTTTTGTCTCCATGGAAGATCAAAACCTGTGGATTGGTTCTAGGCAGGTGTGGTTCCATTTGCCAAGGCCACCTGAAGCTGATAACAGGCCAACTTGGAGATGTTGGGAGGAGAGATCAGAGAGGGCAGGCAGTGAAGAAGGACAGAGTGAAGGGGGAGAGTTGTACCCCAACCTTGCTGATATAGAAACTCCTGAGTCTACAGACTCAGAGGAAGAGCTGTTGGGAGATATTAATTGGATTAGAGGATATCTTAGGATTGCAAATTATGAATTGAAACCCCTTTATGACATTCTGAAAGGATAGTCAGATTTAGACTACACGAGAGTGATGACAGTGGAAGCCAGAAAGGCACTGCAGGTAGTTGAACAGAGGTTCCAGGATACTTGCCTAAATAGGATAGAGGAAGGAAAAGATTTTGCCCTATGCCTTTTGCCTACATTCATACAACCCACATGGGTACTATGGCAATCAGGTCCACTGTTGTGGATACACCCAAAGGTATCACCTAGTAAAAGTATAGAACATTACCCTACAGCAGTAGCTGATTTAGCTCAGAATGGCATCCAACAATCCATTCAGTATTTTGGGCATGCACCAGCCATAATAATTGTGCCATACACAGCAGCACAAGTTAACATCCTGTGTGCTGTTGTTGATGATTGGGCAATTCTTCTATGTACCTTTGCTGAAAAAGTAGATAATCATTACCCACAATGTCCTCTTATGACATTTTTTAAGGAGCAACCCATAATTTTTCAGAAGGTCACCGCCAAAGAGCCGGTGGTGGGAGCTGTCAATGTATTCACTGATGGCTCGAAAATAGGAGTAGGTGCCTATATGGTACAAGGCAAACAACCAGTTCAACATCAATTTACTCCTAGTACTCCTCAGGTAGTAGAACTTCAAATAGTGTGTGAGGTATTTAAAGAATGCCATTTTGCCTTTAACTTGATATCAGACTCAGCTTATGTGGTTAATGTTTTAAAGGTACTTGAAGTGGCAGGACAAATCAAATCATCCAGTACAGTCACTGTCCTATTTAACCACTTGCAAGACTTGATTTTGCAATGAAAGGAGAGATTTTTTCCTCAACATATCCATGCACATACTGGCCTTCCAGGTCCACTCGGTGAAGGCAATACCAAGGTGGATATGTGCACTAGACAGGACTGGGTATTCTTTACCTCTCCTGTAGTCAAAGCTCAAGAATTTCACCAGCTATATCATGTGAATGCTAAGACCTTACAACAGAAGTTTCAGATATCCAGACCTGAGGCATGTCAAATAGTTTTGGATTGTGCTCAATGTGTGGTGTACCACCACCCAGCTTCCCTAGGTGTTAATCCCAGAGGGATCTTGCCATTAAAAGTATAGCAAATGGATGTTACTCATTTCTGAATTTGGTTCTTTGAAGTATGTACATGTTTCTGTAGATACATGCTCTGGTATTTTGCATGCCACTGCCATGTTGGGAGAAATGTCATTGTGCACTGCCTAGAGGCCTGGGCAGCTTGGGGAAAGCCCCTGCAGGTAAAAACTGACAATGGCCCTGCTTATACTGGAATGCAGTTTACTGCGTTCTGCAGACAAATGTATGTACAAGTAACTCATGGATTGCCTCACAATCCACAAGGACAAGGTGTAGTGGAATGTGCTCATCGCATGCTGAAGAAATGCTTACAAAAACAAAAAGGGGGAATAGGCCACGGCTGCACCCTCAAAGAAAGACTATCTATAGCTCTGTTTACCCTTAATTTTTAAATTTGGATGTTGATGGCCGCTCCGTGGCAGATAGACATCTGATTCTCATCCCTAGCCACAGAGGCATGGTGAAATGGAAGGATATTTTCATGGGTCACTGGCATGGTCCTGATCCAGTGCTTACATGGGCAAGAGGTTCTGTTTGTGTCTTTCCTCAGGATCAGCAAGATCCAGTGTGGGTACCAGAATGGCTAACCAGGAAGGTCCGAAATGACAAGTATGATGCTGACTTTGAGGACGAGGATTGGCCTTGGAATGGGTACCTGTCCCAGTACAAAGCCCTAATGCCATGAGCTTGTTTAGAGCTAGGAGAGATTTTGGCATTACTGTAGCTGTTGTTACAGCCATTTCCCTAGCCACAATTGGGGCCACCATGGCCACCATTGCTATGAGTCATACTGTCCAGACGGCTCAAACACTTAATAATTTGTCTACCAATGTAGCCTGTGCCTTAGACATTCAAAGAGGCATTTCTGCCCAGCTTAAAGGCGGGCTGATGTTGGTCCATCAAAGTATTGGCCTGGTGCAAGAGGAGGTTGATGTCCTCTGGCAGATAGCTTAGTTGGGATGCGAATGGAAGTATCAGGCCCTATGCATGACTTTTATTCAGTATGAAAATTTTTCCTATGCTGCAAATTTGTCTAAAGTTGTGTCAAGTTATTTTATAGGAAATTGGTCAGGTGAATTCGAAGCGACCATGAAGAAGTTGAGAGTTGCAATCGTTGCTGTGAATTCAACTGGAGTGGACCCTGGAGTTGCTGAAGGACTGATGAGATGGATGTCCACCGCTCTCAATCTTCTGAGGGAATGGGCGGGAATGGGTGCTCTGGCTGGCTTGATGGTGCTGATAATTCTGATTTGCCTGTGGTGCATCTGCAAAATGAGGTTCACACAACGTAGGAGTATGGCCATGATTGTTCAAGCCTTCACCGCCATTGAGGCGGGACAGCCCCCACATGTTTGGCTTGCTGCCTTGAAAGAGTAATGTTTGGCATGGGTTGCGAGGCTAAGCACTGCACATGGTTTTGCCTAGGTAAGGCTTCATGAAGAGCATACCTAATTGCATACAAGTTGACACCCACTATCCTGTCCTCATAAAAACGGGTGCCGGACAGGTCTGTCCCTGTCTGAGTGGATGACACCTGGATTAGGGATAGCACAAGTCCTCTTGCACAATGGGGATTAGGCCTCTGCTCTTGCCTGCTGCTTTTGCTTGATTTTTTAATTTTTAATTATTAAATAAGGGGGAGATGTAGAGAGCTGCCTGCTGCTGCGCCCTAGAGATGGTGCTGATTTCCGGCCTCCACCCCCCGTGGGTGAGTGCTCTCTTTTGATAAACAACTCCTTATTTGGCTTGAGCCTGGAGTGTGGTTTGCTGTTGTGTATATGGACCTATGAGCTGTGCCCACGTGGCATATTGGGATTGGATGCCCTGAGAGTATTTAGTCAGTGGGCAGGGTTTCCTGGGGGAGAAGGAGAAGCAGAGAGAAGAACAAAGAGAGAACAACTGTAAAGGTCCCAAATAAACTGCTGAAAGAAGATCCTGGGTGTTGCGCTTTCCTTTCTGGCAAGGGTGCGCGCGACAATATAAAAGATTAGGTAACAAAAACAGTACTGAAACTTTTCCTTTTTCTCTCACTATAGAAAATAATCAATTAAAATTGCACCAACAACTTCAGTAACAGACAGCAAACTTTTGAAATTTGTAGAGGGAAGAGTATGGAGTACACTTCAAAATACAGATGCAAATTATGGAATCTTTCAGACCTCATCAGAGATGTATCTTGGTGCAGAAGCCAGTTAGTTAATGCAAAAACACATAATTCATCAAAATTCAGTAGATAAGTGTCAGTGAGTTCTCAGCCACAAACGGGACATCTACCTATATCAACCTTCTCCCCCAAGAATCAGAAAACATCACTGAAGTACAGGAGGAATGATTATAAAATCCAGAGGACCAATGATAGGGGAAAATGTTGTCTTCCGAGCACAGCAAAACTCTTAAAGCAACAGCAGCTGTATTTATTTCGATAAGAAAAGTACTGATGGAGGAAATGCTTATGAATCCTAACTTCTTGTTGAGCATCTACTGTTAGTTAATAATGGCTGCTGGGCAGGTAAGGGTCAGTTCAAGAGCATGTTCCATGGGAAGATGCTCAAGTGAATAGTCTAACAGTCATGCATATACTGGAAATGCTAAATAAAGTCTGTTATTAAAAAATAATAAAACACATGAATTGGTGGGATATTGAATGAATCAGGGATCTGGTTGGAATTAAGAGAAGTGGGGACAAGGATCCAGCAATACCACTCCTGGGTGTATACCCTAAAGAGGCACATTCACACTCCAAAGGTATTAGCTCAACTATGTTCATAGCAGCATTATTTGTCATAGCAAGAACCTGGAAAAAATCCTCGATGTCCCTCAACTGAAGAATATGTTAACAAACTGTGGTACATCTACACAATGTAATACTACTCAGCAGTAAGAAAAAATGATACCCTAAAATTTGCAGGCAAATGGATGGATTTGGAGAATATCCTCCTGAGAGAGGTATCACAAACTCAGAAAGATAAGCAGGGGATGTACTCACTCATTAGGGGTCTTTAAACAAACAAACAAGAAAAAAGCAAAGCATGCCCAAGCTGCCAACCATAACCACTGAACAGCTTGGAATCAGAAACACTCTTGAGGGAGGGGGGAAAGAACTAGATTTGACCAGAAGTGGAGACTGATCTAAGCATTATTGGGTCAATGGGACCATAGGATTGTGTGCTCCCTGCCCAGGGAGGGGATGGGCAGTTGCAGAGATGAAATATGACCAGATGTGTTGGGAGGGGGAAGAGACCTTGAATAAGGATATATAGGGAAAGCTGAACACAAAGAAAATATATGTGTAGCAATCTTATTTGTATTTCTACCCTTGATAAGCCATGCTTATGATTCTTATCCTCTGTATAGTTATTGTTAACTCTTCTGCATTTCAAATTCTTTTTTACTGTTTTTTTTTTTGATAAATACAAAATAAAGAAGGAAGAAAAAAAAAAAAAGAAACACCCTGGACTGACCCTTCGGATCACAATCCACCTAGAGGTCCACCTGACTCACTCTTGGGGGAGGGGAGATAAAACTGGATTTGCCAGGAGTGGAGACTGAACTAAATATTATTGGATCAGTGGGACCATGGGACTGTCCGCTGCCTGCCCAGTAAGGGAATGGGGAGTTGTGGAGAAGAAAAAATGACCTGATGTGGCGGGAGTGGGAAGGGACCTTGAATAAGGATATATAGGGATAGAAAAAAAAAATTCAGAGGGAAAGCTGAACACAAAGTAATTTTCTGTGTAGCAAATTATTTGCATTATCACCCTTGATAAGTCATGCTTATGATTTTTATTTTCTTCATACTTATTGTTAACAGCATTTAAAATTCAATTTACTGTGTTTCTTGATGAATACAAAATAATTAAAGTAAGATAAAAAAGAATTGGGGACAGTCCTATGGTCACACTGGCCCAACAATGCTTGGATCAGTCTTCACTCCCAGCCAAATCCAGTTTTTTCCCCCCTCCCTCAAGAGTGAGTCAGGTGTTCCTATAGATGGACCTGCTCCCTGCCAAGGGAGGGGATGGGGAGTTGCAGAGAAGAAAAATGATCAGATGTGGTGGGAGGGGAAAGAGACCTTCAATAAGGATATACAGGGATGGAAAAAAAATTCAGAGGGAAAGCTGAACACAAAGAAAATATATGTGTAGTAATCTTATTTGCATTTCCACCCTTGATAAGCCATGCTTATGATTATTATCCTCTGTATAGTTATTGTTAACTCTTCGGCATTTTTAAATTCTTTTTACTGTTTTTTTTTTTGATAAATACAAAATAAGGAAGGAAAAAAAAAGAATTGGGGAGTGGATAATCTAAGAATATATGGAACACATGTATGAAATTCTCAAAGAATAAAAACATATTTTAAAAACTTTTTCATGAATGTTTCTACTTTTTTCACCTTTAATTTATAATCTAGTTTCAAGAGATTGGGTGACTCAGAGTCACAAAATTGAGAGCTGAGCTAACAGCCCTCTGATTCATCTATGGCTCTCCTAAGGAGGGAAACTGAGGCCTAGAGAACTTGTGGAGTAGCAAAAAGTTTAAAAAGAATGCAGATTGAAAAGATCAGAGTTTAAATTCAGCTGTCCCTCACAAGATATCAAACTCAAAGTTATTTTAATTTTTTCTATCTTTTTAACCCAGCTTAAAAGTTCTTGAGAGACTATATAAACACACATATAAGTGACTGGGGAAATCTGCCAAGTGCCAAAGTGATTTCCATATTAGTACTGAATTACCCTGAATTTGAATTCCTGAAAATCACCTGCCTGAGCTTAAAAAAAAACTATTTGTGTCAAAGTATTGCAGTGTACAACCAGGGTGGTGCTACCTGCAGCTAAACAAAGGAATTTCTCCTTCATCCAATATCCAGGAAAGCCTTGGAGATATTCCTGTCTTTTATACAGAAAGTAATGGCAAAAATTCAGAACTCTCATAAAGCAAAGCATATTCATGTCATAGAAATATTGGCCTCTTCACTGTGTATGTGTTTTAAAAATCTTTTCTTTTGTTTTTCAAATTTCCTCAAGCATAAATAGAACATTTATTTGGGTGAGGTAATTTAAGGCAAGTTCTGGTCCTTTGAAGGCAGAAAGACAATTTCCCCATCATTGCTACAGGTCTTTACATGCAATGTCACAGTAGAACTGGTGGATCAGAAAACAATTGTTTTTCTTTGTACTAAAGAAAGCTCAAACTAGAAAAATATGCCTATATATAGTAACTAGAATGTGTATGTTCTTTTTTTGTCTATAAAGTTGGATGGGCTACAAATATTGTTGATTCTAAAAAAAAAAAACCTCAAAATGTTCTTCAACCTACCTTCACAACATCAAGATAGAAAGATTTCTAAAAGAAGTAATGCAATCTTTCAAAATTTTCAAAACAGAAAAGATATTGTTTATGTAAGTAGTACACAGTATTTCTTAATGGAAGTTTTTTTTTTCATTTAGAATGAAATAACCAAGTGTAGTTAACAAATGAATATAATAGAAGGACAGAACATATTGTCCACATAGTCTCCCAAGTATAATTTAACATAAGAAGGATGCATATCTATTGCTTGTGTCATAATAATACAGTATGAACAACAACCTCAATATATACTCTTCACAAGATATTAAATACATACTTCATATCGAGTTGTGGTGCATTGTTGGGAATCAACACACAACAGCTAAAATAAAATAGTGATGCCTCAAACTTTATGAACTGATCACAGTTCAAGGCTTCCAAAGAGGAGACGAAATGGCTCTAAGCTAATCCCCCATTACATAGTGGCAAGGAAGAAAGTATCAACCTTTGGAAAAAAGAACTTCCCCTATTCACAGACACATGTAACTTTGTGTCAAAACAGGAACAAGAAAAACAACCAGATCCAATGTTAGCTACTCCTTTAAAGGCATTCTTGACATTACATTCAATCTTTGAAGCTTATGTTTCAGGGAGATGGCTGCTGGTTGATTCAACTGGTTTGAGATAAATATTAGGGAGCCCTTGCAAGGTGAGAGTTCTCATATCTGACCCATTACTAAAGTTTTCAAGTAAAAGAAGTGAGGAAATGGTGGTTCTTATCTTCTTATGCTGCCCTCATGTTTGTTTCTGTTTGTACTTGTTTTAAACAAATCTGAGACCTAAACAAGTATCTTTTTTTGTCTCCAATCCAAAATTACTCTGTTGTAAATATTTGCTTAATCCTTAAAAAATTTCATTGGCTTTAAATTTACAAGAATAAAACTTAATAATAATATTTTAATTAATATTATTAACAACAATATTAATATAATAATATGATAATAGTATAATTGTTATTATAATTAAATGAATCAAGAGTATTCAAAAGAGAAGGGGCCCCTACTAGCAGAGTTTGAGCTCTTCTTTCTGAATGGTGATTCATTATGCATATAATTCTCATGAAATATTTAAAAAAAAACTGTAAAAACTGGATTTGTTTGGAAATAGTTACCTAAATATTAAAAATATGCCAATGTAAACTAGTGATCATTAATGTGAATCAATTCACCTGCATATTATCTGCTAAAATATTAATTTCTATAACTACTGAGAAGTTGTTTTCAAAGTGTACTGCCTCCATCATTAAGTCTATAATTTTCTGTGAATAAGTAGGTCATTACTTGTAGAGAATTATAGCTCACACAAATTTCTATACTATATTTTAAGGACATACAATGTCAGTAGGAGATTAACACTCAGTTTTCCACATGTGAAATGCTAAGGGATTTTCAAATAATCAGATATAGTTGTCTGGATTTTAAGGAAGGAGTGCTGAATGATTTCCCTTTTGTTCCAAAAGTTACTCACAGAAAGTGAACCCAGACCACTAGTGAATTATCAAGAAAGCTGGTAAGCAGGGTTGCAATGACATCAAGACATCAGCAGCCACTTCTTAGAATATTATGTTTTATCCAGGAGAATGTAGAACCCATATGATGTCACCTGTGTTGTAGCAACACCATCTGTATTTGGTGAGATTGGTCAGAACTGTTATAGTTCACCCACGAACATGTTCGCAAGATTGAGATAGGTATTTTCAAGAGAGAATAGAGAGGTCAGAGAGACCACAGAGAGGCAGAGACAAGCTAGCCCTCAGCCTCTGCATAAATCATCAAGGAAGAAATGGTTCAGAGGATGCTGCATTAAGTCCTGTAAGTTCTGGGCAAGAGAATGGGAACTATTTGGAGAAGGTGTGCCAGAGTTTAATCTTCCATTACTGGGGCTAAGGACATGGGAGTATGGGAACATCTGTAATTTATACTTATTATGTCTTTGAAATGTAAGGATTCTAGAGTAGTAATTTGTCTGTCCCTGAGGCCAGAGATTAGTAGTGTCAAAACGGTATACCTGGAAGTTCTTCCCTTTCAATCCTACAGGAGGGTAAGGGTAGGTGGATCAAACAGTGAGACCATTGTTAGAAAGAGAGGGTCCACTGAAGTGTGGCCAGCTCAAGGCAGGGTATCTCTCTACCCTCAGTGACTTAATTTTTGTACAGTCCAACATCGCTGTGTGTCTTGAGTTGTAAATGATGTGAATTAATGAGTCTGGTAACCATGTTCTGCCCCTGAATGGCTTTTTAAAACAATAGCCAAGTGCTTATAGTGACTTGTCAGAATATTTGCTGGTCTCTAACTGACCTGAGTCCTTGTGAAGTATGCCACTATTATCTTGCCTTTTAAACCCAGACCAGTGAACTCCGCAGACAAGTTGAATGCAAAGTCTACTTTTGTTAAAATTTCTAGGATCCCCTCTTTAGCTACTTCAAAAAGGGCAGAGAACACCAGCTGGCAGAGACACTAATCTGTCATCAGGGAGATAGATGGATGATATGAGAATCCCAGAGCGGGTATTTTATGCCTAGGCCAAATTATTTTTGGTGGCACTGAGTTACAGGCTTGCGTTCTTTCTCAAACATTTTCTTACAAAGGAGGGTAATCTGTCTATCCTCTGTCTTGTGACAATGAAATTTATGTTTATTTATCCACAGGGGACTCCAAGGAGCCAACATCCACCCCTGCAAATCTCACAAAAAGGCAGGTGAAGCAGAAGACTGAGAGCATGACCACACAGCTGCAGCTGCTTACTAGTGAGATAAACGCCCTGGAAGAGCTACTCATCTCTGTGATTGAGACACCCTTGGAATATAGGTATTTACTGTTTCAAACTGGACGGTGACTGTTTTTCACTACAATTTTTCCTTTGATAATTTTATCTATGAAATGAGCTTCTATAAAGGTATCACTTTCAGGTGTAACTTTGTCCATCCTCAGTTCTCTCAATGATTTCCAGAAGCAGAACCTGAAACCTGAGCAGAAGTATGAGGGGACATAGATTATTCTGTTCCTCTGGATGATAACCAGAGTTGTGGCCTGAGTCACATAACTCAGGAATTGAGGCAGTAGTATATGTGTTCCAGAATGTATTTGAAGAGATCTTGTCAAGTGGTGGCTACTGTGAGCTGTAACTTGCTGTAATTTTTCACTTGCCTGGCAAGAGTTTTTGTGTTTTACATGTTCCAAGTACTAGCTGGAAAGGCCTGGGTTCTCATCTAAGTATGTTACTTCAAGATTTGACTAATTCATGTTGCTCTTAGTCCACTCTGAGATGATACAACTACATACATACATTTAATGTCATATTGAGAATATTCTCTCTCTTCTCTTTCAATCTTTCTCTCTGTCCCTTTCTATCCAACCTGGTTCTGTATTTATGCACCTATATGTTTGTGCATGCATCTCTTTCAAGACTGCAATAAGTATGTCTATGATTTCATATGAAAAGTTATTTTTATCATATTTTCTAGTTGAAGTCTGTACTGCAGATTGACAAGTTTATTGTAAGCAGAATTGTAGAATACAGTTTACCAATGTGCTCACAGAGACACTACCTAGCAATGCCTTTGGAGATTTTATAAACCTGTCATGTTATTCAGTCCCATTGACCCACAAGAATAAGAATTTCTACTCATAACAGCATAAATATTATCATAGTTTTTTTTGCGCCCAGACCTATGGTAGACTCATGAGAATTCCATGCCAAATTCACTGAGCAGGTCTCCTGAGGGAGCTCAGTAAGACTCAGCTGCTTCTCTCTGAACACTCAACTTCTGCTGATTTGGGATCACGCTAGCAAGTTTAAACACCAGGAACTCCTAGAAAATAGAAGCTAAATATGGCATCTCGTGGGCTCCCGCAGACTAGAATATTCCTTGAATTGATATACTTTTAGAGGATTATGTTCATAAAGTCTTTTGCTTTGTGGGTCAGGCCCTGCCACAGGCCAAGTCGATTCTATAAGAAGATCAAGTCTGAGCATAAAAAGATCTTGGCAGACCTACAAAGTTTGAAGATTGAGAACACTGAAGACTTGGAGAATATCTGTGATAAATCACAGGAGCTAAGATTTTACTGGTAAGTGTTTGTCTTGGTGGTGACAGAATTGTGCAATGACCACTTCTGGCTTTATCTCTAGACTGCAGAGTCTATAACTCTGCTTCTAGCTTATGTGCTTCTTAGCAAGAAGCCTTAGGAAGCAGATTTAGGAAATGTGGCAATTTACTCAATCTTGCTAAGGGTTATATTGATTGTGAGCTCTTCCTCCCATCATATTGTCACACTCAGTAGCATCTAGTACAGGGGCTATTAGAGTTCCTGGTGCCATGACCTTGTTTTTTTTTTTTTTTGTTTTTCAATTCATCAGTGTTTGAATAACCCTAACTATAAAACAGTGTTTGTAACTATTTTATAGCTGTGATTTGCTATTGTTATGAATTGTTTTACCAACTCTGATATGCAGAATATCAAAAATCTGAATCTTGTGAAAGGGACATTGGATGCCATGTGTTTACTACCCATATGTGGACAGCCAATAGTCTTTATAGAAGAGTATTTACATCTTTAAGAGGCATATAGGGCAGGGGCTGATTGATGTAGGAACTGTACTCCCCTGTGTCTTTTACTGCCACTACCTGCTGATGTATCTTCATTATCAACAACAGATTAGGACAGGTCAGGAACTGCTCTTATTTTTGAAGGTACTTGGATTTCTGATACTCTTGGGTGACTTAGAAATAGGTATAATTTTTCTGGGAATAACTTTTCACTAGTTTTGTCCTTAAATGACTATGAGGGACCTTGCTTAGATCTTATGGCAAACCAGGGATGGAACTTGTTTTCTGAGACACGGAGTCAGGTGGTATAAGGAGGCTTGCAAGGGTTTATTATGCCTATGATGTTTCCAGTGATCTCCAGAGCCGGCTAGAGATGGAGCAGAATCAGCTAAATAAAGAAGTGGACAGGCTGACAAAGGAGAAGCAGAAACTTCTGGATGATTGGGTTCGACTCAAGTACTACTTGGTGAACTTGAAAGAGGTACGTAAATGTCAAGAAGAACAGACCACAGGACTCCAGGACCAGCAACAGGAGGTAGGGACAGGCAGCTGCCTCACTGTGTGATTCAGCTCCATTTGATCATGTAATATTAGCCTAGTTAGCCATCCACTCACTGCAATTTGCCTCTTCAACTTACTTATCCACAGAGCCATCTATCTATTCACTTAATGAGATACAATTGATCATTCCTGTGTCTGTGCTTCAGTATGTCTAACAAGAAATTCTTCAGTGAGAATCCAAAACTGGCAAACAAACACTGCTGCTTTTTTTAAAGCTGCAGTCTGAAGCATGGGACAGGGAAATACCATGTCACTCAACTATCTTTTTGCAATAGAATGAGAGGATTGATATACACAGTCTTGAGTGAGTGAATTGAAGAGTGAAACTTCTCAGAGCACTTCCATATAATCTGTCCAAGCAGAATATGCTTCTGTAGACAATTTTAGTCCATATATATGTGTATTTCTAATCTTTCTTTGTGCTCTATATTTCTCTTTCTATTTTCAGCCTGATAACCTCCCTCAAGTCGAGTGCTAAAGATTTTGCTAGTCTGAAGATCTCAAAGAGCCCTTGGCCATACCATAATAAGGGACATCCAATTCTCTTTGTCTCAAGGAGAAATACAGCATGTGCACATGGGTCAGTGTATGATGTACCTCTCAGCCCTGAGCTTTGCATGCACATGTGGCTGTGAAATTCTGTGGTGAGTGCAGCTCTGGGGGCTAGCTAACCAAGGACCAGGCAGGAAGCATCCTGGGCCCTGCAGAAGACTGGGAACTGTTGCACTGTGCACAACCTGGGGACTATGCACAACCTGGATGCCAAATAGCTGGACAAGGGGCGGTCCAAGATGGAGGCACCAGATCCAATTCGAAGCAAAACACTAAATTCTACAATAACAGACTCGTACAATTAGTGATAAAACAAATACCCATGTCAGAAGGCCAGTGGTACAGGGGCACCAAATACAGGCAGGAAGCACTGGCCCAGACATTCAGGTCCAGACAAGCATATGACTCAGGAGCTCTGAGGGATGTTGAGTCAGGAGCTTCCTGAAATCCTAAAGCTGCTGGAGAGCAAGGGAGCACAGTTTTCTTCAGAGGGCCCTCAGCCCTTTTAAACTGGACCTGAGAGCTCAGGTCTGCCAGGAATCTTTTATATTTATTTTATTTATGTTTTCAATTAAGAATAAAATTATGATGTTTCTCCCTGTGTCCCCTTGTTCATACTCTGATGCTGCTCTGGACATGGGTCTGAGTTTCAAAGGCCTCAGTCTTTCTCTGATGATGAAGTTTAATCTGGAGGCAGGGCCCGGCCATGTGAATTGTCATCTTTTAGGGATCGCTTGAGGAGCCCCTCACAGCTGTAATACCCAGAATCTGTTTGCTAGCAAGAGTCTGAGATCAGACCCTTGGGTAGTACTCCAATATCTGAGAAGAATTCTCCAGACAGGCCGCCCAGGAGCTAGAATCTGCTCACCTGTGACTCTTCTATGGACACTAGTCTAAGGGGTCTCTTATATGTTATATTGTGAGCTTAGCCTGGCCCATGGCTATTGACCAGACTAGCAATGGGAATAAACACACTTTGGCATCCAATGTTGCCCAGATTATTTAAATGCAATATATCATCTCTTGAGTTAAAGGCCAGAGACAGGCTTCCACATATAATTCTAGCATAAGGAAAGTTAATACAGGAATTACAATAGCTGGCTGGAGAAAGAAATGTAAGTTAGGAGTATGCAGAAGTTCTTCCCTTTGCCTTCATGCCCATTCAGTCTGCAGACTCTTGGAGATATGACCTATTCCTCTTAGCCCAAGGAGTTGAATGGGTGAGAAATGGCTATGAATTTTTCCCTGTCTTTCTGATAGTTCAGCTTTTCTCCAATATCTGACTCTGGGTTTTATTATTATAGTAAAGAGAATTTGCAATACCTGTCACTGAGACAGTTACTCTGAGTCACAGAATTAGATGGCACAAGATGGAGAGCTATTCTGATGCTGGGTTGTATTGACTGGTCTGAGGAGATCCAGGAGATCTGTCATCAGAACAGGTCATCTGCTTAAGCTCTTAGTGGAATATTTAGGTGCTTTGAGCTTTTGTCATCTGAGGATTGACAATTCCATTTTCCAATACTTAAAGGACTTGTAATAGGTCACTAAGAATTTGTTACTTTCCATGTAGGAACTACGCCATCCCAACTTTTTCCTAATGAGAGCAAAACAGGATCCTGTTTTACTCAATTTGTTTACATAAACTTTACGAGCCTAATCATAGAGGAGCACACTTATGCCTGGTATTTTATTTCTTTACTTTACAATTTTATCTTTGTCTCTTTCTTGCTATCTTTTCCTAAGAGAACTGGCCCTCAGCTGTAATTTCTACCTAGTGAGATTCATGAGACATTTCAGAGGAAGATAAGAATTGTGCAGGTTGAGTCCACAGACAGCTGGAGTAGAGGGACATACTCTAACAGATGCTCATTATACTTGAAGAAAAAAAGGGATATTACCTTAGGTGGATCTGGTTAAAGAGGAGAGCAGGGGTAAGGGAACAGGCTGAATGAGAAAGAATTAAGAGAAAATGCATATGTGTGCAATACAATCCATTAATGATATAGCTCATAATTGTTAGGTCAAGGAACAAAGGAAATGTTCCTTCATTGCTAGTTTTAATACAAACTTGTACAACCTCCTTGAAAAATCAATATGTTGGGTTTCTCAGATTGATGCAAAATTATAAGCTTAATAATATTTTCTGAATTCCAGATCCAATCCATAAAGGTTTATCTATTGCCATTTTAGAGTCAACAATCTCCCAACATCACAGAACACTATCCTCTATAACTCTATAACATATAAAACACATCATACCATATTAAAGCAGCATAGTAACACATTTGTAACATAATTCATAGTTGTAAATTAATATGTAAAATAGTAGTGGTATGTAAATATTCCTAAACATTCAATTTTCTTATTTCCGTTAGTGTGTGAGTGTCTGTGTGTGTGTCTCTGTGTGTGTGTGTTTATAGGACCATCTATCCTGGAAATATCTACTACATTAATTGTGGTATTTTATTATAAGTGTTAATAGGATACTCACTAAGCTGACTGTACCAACAGTGCAACATTTTGAGTAGTTTATTCTTAAGATTGTAAATTATCATAAAATATTTTTCAAGTGAGATAAATAATGATGTAAAAGACCCCTCAATGAAAGCAATAGCAATTTATTAAATTTATTTGTCATTAAGAACTAAGTAAGATAAGTAAGAGGGATGCTGTACACTAATAAAGTACATTTAGGTGCCCAGCCCTCTCTATTTAGCAAGCATAACTCCATCTTGCTGCAGGCTCTGTCTTGGATATTGTTTGAATACTGAATCTGTATATTAGACTATATTATTAAAACCCATGTTTTGTAATAACATACATAATGGGAGAAGATATTTATAATGATTCATTCAGTAAAGAGATAATAATTAAAATATATAAAAATCAAAAAAAACTCAAGAATTTGACCAATTTTAAAAAAAAATGGGGTACATATGAAAAATATTCTTCCAGGGAACCCCTACAGCTGATTAACACCCTTAGCAATGTAGCAGAGTATAAGATTAAATCAAATAAATCAGTAGCCCTCCTATTCAGAAAATACAAAATGGCAGTTAAAAAATATGGGAAACATCATTCGTTATAATAGCCACAAATAGCATTAAATATCTAGGAGTGACTATAACCAAAGAAGTAACAGATCTGTTTGACAAAAATTTTAAATTACCAAAAAAAGAAATTGAAGAGGATATCAGAAAATGGAAAGATATCCCATGTTCCTGAAAAGGTAGGATCAACATAGTAAAAATGGCAATTTTACCAAAAGCAATATATGGATTCAATGCACTATCAAATCAAAATCCCAACACAATATTTTGCGAAACTTGAAAGAACAATACTCAACTTCATTTGGAATAACAGGAAAGCCAGGATTGTTAAAACAATTTTGCTCAAATAAGAACCTCATGAGGCATCAAAATACCTGACTTCAAGTTATACTCTAGAGCTACAGTAATAAAAATAGCCTGATAGTCGCGTAAAAGTGGACTTGTTGTTCAACGGAATCAAATTGAGGATGCAGGCATTAACCCAAAAATTATGAACACCTGATCTTCAACAAAGAGGCCCAAAATATCCAATGGGAAAAAATATAGTCTTTTTAACCAATGGTATTGGCATAGCTGGTTGGTAGTGTGTAGAAAAATGCAAATAGATCCAAGCCTGTCACCCTGCACAAAATTCAATTCTAAGTGCATCAAAGACATCTAAGTGCATAAACCCAGCCACACTAAACTTGATAAAAAAGAAAGTAGGAAATAACTTCCAACAAATTGGCTAGGTGACCACCTCCTAAATATAAAACCAGTGGCACAGACACTAAGAACAACAATCAATAAGTGGGACCTCCTGAAAATGAGAAGCTTATGTAAAGCCATGTAAACTCTCAATAAGACAAAAGGACAGTCTACAGAATGGGAAAACCTTTTCATCAACCCTACAAGTGACAGAGGACCAATCACTAAAATATATAAAGAACTCAAGAAACTAGATCCCAAAACTTGGAATAACACATTCAAAAAATGGGGTTCATATCTATAAAGAGAATTCTCAGGAAAAGTATTACAAATGGCTGAAAGGCACTTGAAAAAGTGCTCAATTTTTTAGCCATCAAACAAATGCAAATCAAAACAACTTTGAGACACCACCTGACACCAAAACACAGGTGACACCTGTAGAGCAAGGGGAACACTCCTTCATTATTGGTGGGAGTGTAAGCTTGTTCAGCCACTCCGGATTGGACTTTGGAATTTTCTTAGAAAACTGGGAAACAATCTCCCCAAGGATCCTGCAATACCACTTCTGGGCATATACCCTAAATTTACACATACACACTCCTAAGGCATTAGCTCAACTATGTTCATAGCAGCATTATTCATAATAGCATGAAGCTAGAAACAACCTAGATGCCCCTCAACTAGAGAATGGATTATCAAACTGTGGTACATCTACACAATGGGGTACTACTCAGCAGTAAGAAAATGAATGGATGGATTTGTAGAATATCCTCCTGAACGAGGTATCACAAACCCAGAAATATAATAAGGGAATGTACTCACGCATTAGTGGTCTCTAAACAAAAATAACAAAAATCAAAGCATGTCCAAGCTGCAAACCACAACCACTGAACAGCTTAGGATGTGAAAAACCTTGGACTGACACCTTGGATCCCATTTCCTCCAGAGGAACACCTGACTCAGTCTTGATATTGGAGTGAGGAAACTAGATCTGCCAGGAGTGGATGCAAAACTTAGCCATATTGGGATCTTGGAAACTCCTGCCTATGATAGGACATAAGGAGATGTGGAGAAAGAGAGTGACTGGAGGGGGTAGGAGAGGAAAAGGACCTTGAAGAAGAATATACACAGATAGAAAATGTGACTTTATTCAAAATGAAGGAAAAGTAAAAGAATTATTTATCATTAATGAGAGAAAATAACAAATGAAATAATCTCTAAATAAACCACATTAAAGTTTAATATAAAAAGAAACAGTTAAATAAAACCAACAAATCAAAATAAAAAATAAGAATCATAAGAAACACACGCAATCTAGAAACACAAAATCAATAACCATAACATACAAGTAAAACTCAGGAAGTTAAATAATGTCTACACAGAGCACTATGAGACAAAACAAAACTAAATACCTCCCAAATTGAGTTAAGTCTGTGTTGACCACATACTGCTGGTCATAGGCCTGCTTTGTGTGGTTTATATAATCATTGGAACTCTATTATAGAAAGCTAATTTTCCTTTGCATGTGATTGTAAACAGGAGACAGTCACCTGGTTAGGAATCAGAGCTCATATATACTCCATACTCAGTGCTGGCCCATCTGCTTTAGCCATGTGAAGGACCTGTGCCTGCTGACTAGGGTCTGTGTTCATAGTTATGTTGCCTTTTTGGGATAGAAATTATTATTACTCACCCCCTCTTGCTCTTATTATCTTCCCTCTTTTATTCTTTGGAGTTCTTTTAGCTCTGAAGCAAGGTGTTGATCAGAAAGAGACACTCATTTAGCACTGAGTATTCTAAAATCTCTCACTCTCTGTATATATTCTTTAATGGATTTAAGTATTTATTCTTATCAATGTAGGTGGAAGCTTCTCTGATGATGGCTGAATGAGATCCTAATCTATTAGTATAACAGAGTTTCTTAGAGTCATTTTATAGCTACATTCCTTCAGCAAAAAAGTACTATTTGATTGTACCCTAAGCCTTTGGCCTATAGATTCTCTGGTTTCAGCCACTTGAGCAATGTAAGTGATGGAAAACGGTGATCTAAATATATTGTGTAAAAATTAATCTTAGAAAGAAACTAAGAGTGGTGATTATGAGTATATTAAAAATGAATGAGAACATAGCTAAGGTGCTGAAGGAACAAAAAATCAATAAAGAATGTGAAAATAGAATTAAAATATTTGGGGTAAAACTGAAATCCTTGAGATGAATATTCAAATAGATCAAATAAAAGCTTTAAAACAAAACCCCAATAATAGCATGGGACATAGAAAGGAAAGAGGGCAGAGGAATTACTATTTTAGAAAAGGTAGAATAATTGCTACATTTAGTCAAGGACACTAAATTATAAATGGGTTAATGGAGTATGTGAAAGAATTGTGAAACACCATGAAAGAAATTTGGTAAGTTATAGGAATATGAGAAGTCTATACCAAAGTCATAGAAAATATTTTGAAAACACTCATAAAATATCTAACATCTAGGTCAAGAGAAGTATGTCCAGGTACCAAAGCATATTTAAAACTAAGCAGATTCAGAAAACAAGTGTCTCACATCCTTCTAAAGTAAAACACAAACTATGTAAAGCAACAAATGTACATGGAGATGAGTCCCCTTATTGGGTGTCTAGTGCAGAGTTGTCATTCTTGAAAGTATATACACACAATCAACAAAAAATGAGCCTGGCAGGTTCTATTTATATACATTTCTCATACATTGTTATGTAACAAATATAAGAAAAGAAAAATAATCTGTCATGTTGAGAATGGAAGGTGTCAAGAGAGTGTAAGAGAGTGTAATTTGTAGGAGCTAGAGAGAGGAAAGGGCACAAGGTAGTGATATAATTCTATTTCAATTAGAAACAACAAAATATAAATAAAATAAAGCTTACGATGAAAAATTAAAAGTTATAGATGAAGAAATAGGACCATCAGTATGATAGATTGCCGCTTAATGGACAATTTAGTACCTAAAGTCTCCATATTCTGAAAGACCACAGTTGTCAATCCAGACAATTATATTCATCCAATCCATCTACCACGACTGAATTAGAAGTGAAAATTCTATGAAAAGGAAGGGCCAAAGAAATTTAGAACCAACAATGCAGGCAGCATTAGACAAAATACAAATATTAATATTTCAGACAAATGGGCAAGGGAAACATTAAAAAAAGTGTGCTAAGGAGGATTTAAGCAAATGAACATTAGCAAAAGAAGAACAGAAAATCAAAAAATGAAGTGACTTGAATAATTTACTGTAAAAACACTGATTGTCAGTGCTATCAATCCTCCAACAAAAGACAGAATCCAACATTTTAATAGGAAACAGGATACTTTAATTTACCGCCTCCAAGAACTATATGGTACCTTAAAAGAGAGAAACTAGATCAGGGTAAAACAATGAAAGATATTATTCCAGGCAGATATTAGTAGGAAGCAGGCATTTTTATTTTAATATGTGACATATGTTCTATAAAGGCATCGTGCCATCTCCTTCTAAGAAAAAATACAATGAATAAGCAAGAAAAATAGCAAAGTTAAGTGACAAAGCTTTAAAAAGGCAAAGCATTCTGGCTCGAACTCCATGTCTAGTCTAGCTACTTGGAGCTCATTGGCTCTGGAATGACTGTTGGAACCATGCACAGGAATGAACTAGGCACTCTGAATGTGGATGATAATGTGTGGCTTGAGAAGATTGTTGGGACACTGGCAGTGGGATCAGGATCTATCTCTAGTGAATGAACTGGCCTTTTGAAGCCCATTCTCTATAGGGGGATATCTGGCTCACCCTTCATATGGTGGATGGGTTTAGTCCTGCCTCAACTGGATATGCAAACTACATTGAGTCCTTGTGGGAGTCCTTACCCTCTCTGAGAAGTGGATGAGGGGTAGGGTGGGGAGAAGCTGGTGGCTAGTAGGAGGAGGAGAGGGAAGGGGAACTGTGGTTGGTATGTAAAATTAAAGAAAAAAACCTATCAAATAAAGAAAAAAAACTTTAAAAAAAGAATAGTAAGAAATAGTTTCCTTTATGGTTTGGTCCTGTAAGGTTAGTCTCTGACTCATGTGTATATAGGTAAGATAAAGTGGACTCAGTGAACTATTTAAAGAGAGAAAATGTGAAATATGAAATAGATGGTGATAAATCTGAAAAAAGTAGAGGAGGAGGGGGATGAATATGATAAAAATATATTGTAGTACACATGAAATTTCTGTTACTTTTTAAAATTACATAAAAATGTGAAACAAGGATTGAAGCTTGGTGCTACAAGCCTTTAATATCAGCACTCAGGAAACAGAATTCAGCATATCTCTGAGTATGAGGCCAGGCTGATCTTCAAAGTAACTGGAGGATAGTCAGGACAAAAATTAGAAATCTTATATCAAATTAAAATATGCATATAAATATAATTTTATTTCATTATTATTATACATCTATACATATATATATCACAATGCAGTTAAGAGCATAGATTCAGTTTGTGTAGCACACACATTATCACTCACCACTACCTGTAACTCCAATTCCTGGGGATCTAATGCCCTCTTCATTGTTTATTAATATATCACTTTTGGGGACAATTTTATAAGCTTCTTAGAATGTGTGCTGTTTAATTTTTATATATTTAGCATATATTTTACATTTTCTCATTTCAATTTATGTCACATAACATTTGGTTTATTTTGAGAGTAACTTGTAGTAATAAGAATATGGTGTGTTAAAAGACCAAGAGATACAATGTTTTATAGTAATTAATTTTTAGTTTTAAAACATAGATGTTTCTAAAATATATTATTATTATAAAAGAGTACCTCATTGTGCCCATTTTTAGTTGAATTCAGCCTAATGTGTTGGGACTTCATTTCAAAAATATTTCCAAAAGAAAATTGTTCATCAGAAAAATAACACAATACAATTAACATAGATGGAAGTTCTATTATGTCAGTAGATTTAAAATTTTAAACATTTATTAAAAATAGAAGGTAAAAGTATGTCAAAATGAAAACAACAATTTTTAACATTAAAAAAATTTTTGAAGTAACTCAGTAAATTCAAAATAAAGCAAAAAAGAGTTAGAATGATATGTTATATATATGCAATGTCCTGTGCTTCTCATGGGAAGCGTCACACACTTGAAATCTGAATCATAGCAAGCAAGAAAGTTTATCTTAATGTCCATGTCACTGTGGGTGAAATATGTGAAGCTTGATTGCAGTAATAGACAGAAACACCCTTAGCCTCCATTCTGACAATTTTTATCTTGAAAAATGTCTCTGGTCCACTGCCATTAAACCTCTCAGGACCCACAGTTTCTCAGTTAGAAGCTTCATTGATAAGCAACTATGGCAGCTAGGCTGGCTTCTTCTGGTACCAATTCAATTTAGTTCTCATCATGGATGCTAGTTAATAAACTAGCAGGTCCTCTGAAAAAAACATCAAGCACTATTAACTGCTGAGTCATCTATCAACCTCAGGAGGAATATTTATACTCCAAAATATGTAACAAAAATCATTTTACTAAGAAAACTTGTGAGATCTCAACAAATAATTTTTCTTGTTTTTAAGAAAAACAACTTGAGTTTTTGCTGTACCAACATGGGAGGTTAGGAATAACACACACAAGTGTCTTCTGCCCTCCCATTGTGTGTCATGGAATACAAACCCACACATGAAAATGCATAATAATAAATAAATAAATGAGAAAATATTATTTTACTGAATTAAAATTGCTGAACAAAATGTTATTTATATTTAATTTAGATAAAACTAGTGAGATCAAATTCACCTGTGAAATATCAGTAGGTATAAATAGCAGGAAGCCAACCCTCCATTTGAAATTTTCTCAATCGATATTATCTATGACATTTATTTTAATATCTATTACATTCACATTTTTGAAAAATATTGAAGATATGCTTGCTTAGTATGTTTAGTAAATTTTGTGCTTCTGCAGAGACAAATTCAATAAACCATAGGAAAGGCAGCTCCTAAATTCTATAGATAACATCCATAAAAATTAGACATTTCTCTGTAAATTAAAGAAAGCAGAGCAAAAGAAGAGTTATTCAACTATTTGGAAATGCTCTCATGTATGTCTTTATTTTTACTCCTTGTGTTTCTCTAATACAGAACTTAGTAAGAGTCTAGTGTCACACACACTGAAAATTTTTATTATGTCTTATTTAATCTTTTCCTACTAAGCACCAGATTCTGTTTTACTACTGTCACTCTTCACACTGAATACATGTTATTGCAATCATGAGAACCCTGAGTGACTCTTCCTTCTATCTATACTGTAATGCTAACCCAGGACTTTACATATTGCTGCCTAGGGAGGATCCACCCTTACTAGTCTGAGATAAAAGCTCATTTAGCATCCTGTGATTACTGATCAGTCTCCTAAGATTATCTCCTCAAAATGAAGTTTCCTGATCTGCTGGTGGTGCCACTGTTGTTCTGGATCCCTGGTGAGGACAGAGGGAAGTGAGAAAGGAGGATGGGTAGGGAGGATGAGTCCTGGGTCCTACTTCTGATCACATGCTTTTTGTCCCTATATTAGAAGACAGAGGGTCTTATCATTCAGAATGGTGCTTGTGAAGTTTACATCTATTAGAGATTCATTTCAGAAAGAAGAGAACCTGATCTATGATAAAGATTGTGAGATTGATTAAGAGATTTAATAAGATCCATAATTGATGCCTTGAAGCCCCTTAGGTGTTTAAATTCAATTGGTTTGTCTATAAGCAAAACTTGTTGTATTGTATAACTAATTGTATCTAAAAACAAACATTAGAAATCAATATCAATAAGAACACATAAAGATTGTTCATGAAGTGTGTTCTTAACTTTGTTCTTTTCTGTTTTTATTAAAGCTACCAGAGGTCATGTTGTGATGACCCAAACTCCAGCCTCTCTGCCTGTCACCCTTGGAAATCAAGCTTCTATCTCTTGCAGGTCTAGCCAGAGCCTTGTACATAGTAATGGATATACCTATTTGCATTGGTACCTGCAAAAGCCAGGGCAGTCTCCATAGCCTCTGATACACAGGGATTCCAATCGATTTTCTGGGGTCCCAGACAGGTTCAGTGGCTGTGGGTCAGGCACAGATTTCACACTCTAGATCAGCAGAGTGGAGGCGGAAGATTTACGAGTATATTATTACTACCAACATACACATCTTTCTCCCACAGTGATTCAGACCCTCACTAAAACACCCTTGCTTGGGGTGGCTCAACTCTCACAAATGTTACTTATCTGTGAGAGACACAGAGAGCAGATGAGGCACTTGAGATTATTGCTTGCAGCTGAGGGACTTGGAGCATGAGCACCTGCCTTGGCTACACATCAATGGTCATGCATCTTGGTTCTTTTCAGTTGCAATAAAAATAAAACTGTCCCAGGAGAATTGTGAACAGGTGCTCTCTCAGAAACAATGCATGATGGTCTAAAGGTGAGGGAAAATCCATTTTTACCATACAGCCCTCTTCTGTCTTCATCTTTCAAATTTATTCAGGAAAGCAGACAAAGAACTAAAACATACTCCTTTGTTAAACTGTATTCTTACTATTTAATTACTTTATTTACTGTGGTCTTTGCTTTTGACTTAAATTTTATTTTATTAATGTAAGTATGCCATTTTCTACTCCATTTTGTTTCTCATTTGTGTAAAGTATGTACATTGAAACCCTGAGTTCAGATTATCTTTTGCGATGAACAAATATTTCTTTTTAAAAATTTCCATCCATCTATTGTTTATTTTAAATTTCATGCACAGTTAGTGATGAGAGTATTCATGTCAGAATTCTCTGGTTTTTTTATATATCCCCCATTGTTCCAACTTGTTTATGATTCGGTTTTGCAAAACGTATTGTTAGATTTTTAATTTTTATTTTTATAATCACGTGAATTTGGTGACTTTAATGCAAACACAATTTCAAGTTAAATCGCCTGTCTTTTGTTTCCAGAGAATATTTATTTTTCTTTCAATTTTGACATTTTCTGGTAATTTTTTTTGGGGGGGCAAGGAACTTTTGGCTGTTATTTCTTGGTAGAACTTTGGCAATATTGCCCGATTATCTTTTAATTCTTATGTCCCTATCAAGAATTTAGTAACAGTCTTGAAGAATTTCCTTCAATGTAACTTAGCCCTCCCTCTCTTTCTCTCTCTGTTTGTCCCTCTCTCTTTCTCTCTCTCCGTCTGTTCCTCATGGCGTTTTTTTTTTTTTTAATACATTTCAGGGATTCCTGATTTGATAAATCAAGTACTCCAACATCAATTATTAATCAAGCATATGTTTCACAGACTTGACCATATGTTATGTAATTTAATAAATTAAATCTCTACTATTTGATTTTACTAATAAAGACTCAGGTCACAGACACTGGAGTGAAAATCTGATAAGTTAGAGAGGCAGAGAAACCACCCAGCAGCATTCTCCTCTGCTGCAATCCCAGAAAAAGCTTCCTCCAGTCCAGTGACAGGTAACCCAAAACTCTTCCAGCAGAGGAATGCCCCTGACCATTCTCTCTCTCTCTCTCTCTCTCTCTCTCTCTCTCTCTCTCTCTCTCTCTCTCTCTTTCTCTCTCCCTCCCTTCACTCCCTTTCTTTCTCTTCCAGACTCCTTTATACATGCTATGCAAGCACAGTTTTGAAGTCACATCTTTTAAGATTTCACATACTCTCTCACTTTTAAATAGTAGGTTACAAGAATAACTCAAAGAAATCAGCAACCCTCCTATACACTAAAGGTAAAAGAGCTGAAAAACAAATAAGAGAAATGTTACCCTTTATAATAGCTGCAAATAGCATTAAATATCTTGTTGTAACTATAACTAAAAAAGTAACAAATCTATTTTAAAAAATCTTTAAATCACTAAGGAAAGCCTTGAAAGACCTCCCATGTTCCAGGATAGGTAGGATCAACATGGTAAAATGGTAATCTACAAATTCAATGCAATTCCCATCAAAATCCCAACATAATTTTTTGCAGATCTTGAAGAACAATACTCAAGTTCATTTGGAATATCAAAAAAGCCAGGATTGCCAAAATAATTTTGCTCAACAAAAGAACCTCAGGAGCACCACTAGCCCCAACTTCAAATTATACTATAGAGCTATAATGTTGCAAGCAACCTTGCCAGCAAGGAAGACGCAACACCAGATTCTTCTCTCTGCAGTTTATTTGGGCCTTTCAGATATCTTCTTATCGTTCACTCACTTACTCTCACTCTCAGACAGAAGATGAACAACGAACGACCCTGGGGGAAAGCCTGCTCCTGGCTAAATACCCTGTGGGCCTCCAATTCCGGTAAGCCAAGTGGACATCACCCATACATAGGTCCTAGGACACAGAAGCAAGCCACCATCCTCGCCTACAGTCAATGAGGTGTTGGTTACTCCCGAGAGCACTCACAGTCAGAAAGGTGGAAGGCAGAAACCAGGGCCACCTTTAGGGCACGGTATAATGCAGCTCTCTACACTATAATATAGTAATAAAAAGAGCCTGGTCTTGTCATAACAACAGAGTTGTGGATTAATAAACTTGAACTGAAGACCCCAACATTAACCCACCCACACACCTATGAACACCTGATTTTTGACAAACAGGTCAAAAATATTCACTGGAAAAAATTGTATCTCCAACAAATGGTGTTGTCATAACTGGACAGTAGTGTGTAGAACAATGCAAATAGATCCAAACATCATTCTGCACAAAACTCAAATTCAATTGGATCAAAGACCACAACATAAACCCAGCCCACTAAACTTGATGGGAAAGAAAGTGTGAAATACTCTCCATCATATTGGCACAGATGACCAATTCCTAAATATCACTATTACAGACACTAAGAACAACAATCAATAAGTGGGACCTCCTGAAACTAAGAAGTTTCTGCAAGGCCAGGGACACAGTAATTCAGACAAAAAGACAGCCTACAGAGTGGGAAAAGGTTCTCCCCAACCGTACTGCTCCTATTTTTTTCTTTCCTAGGCTTTTAAGAGTGCCTTTCTCTATAGAAGCCTTTCCTATTAGTTGTATAAAGGAGCCGTGGCATGTCTGTGGAGGGCTGCTGTAGACAGTTTTCTACTGTGATCAACACTATGACAAAAGACAACATGGGAAGTAAGTTGTTAATTTACAGTTGACATCACAGTCCAATATGAAGGTAACTAAAGGCAGGGGTTGAATCAGAGACATGGAGAAACAATGTTTAATGAATTACTTGATGAACAGGGGCACTCATGACAATGCTGAGTCCTGACTGCAATGACAATTGTACAGGATGTGACTTGTATATGAAGAAGGCCTCAAGATTGTGCAGGGAGTGCATGCAAATCATCTCATGCAGTTAGTGTTGGGCACAGCTGCAAGACTTATTTATCTCAGACACTTGGAATAAGTTCAGGTCCCAGAATGACAAAGAAAAGGCAGCACACACACACACTTGTGAAGAATACACTAAATTATACATGATGTTTCTAATGTATAAAAGCTCTATATTCCATTATACACTTCAAAGATATATCAGGGTAATATAGACAAATATCCTGCTTTAAAGGGGCATACAACAATGAAAAGACTATTAGGTGTTTAACTCACTCAAATAATTCTTATTGGTTAAAAAAATACTATGTCTTTTCATTGGCACATGTTTGTAAATCTGGAATATTCATTTCTATAAATTAAAAAGATAATTAACCAGGAAATTCTTAATGTGTTAAAATAAAATTTTATACTTTTAACTATGCTTACTGTGATACAAATACAGGAATTACATAGGAGGTGTACATATAAGGCCTTCATTACAAAAATGTGTATTACTTGAAGTCCTGACACCATATAAATGTGGAGGTGCTTTCATACTCACAGACTAAATCTGTTGCCCATTTTCTCCATAGGAGATCTTCCATATTTGCTCTTTTCTATCATTGCCTATTATTTCCCCCATCCCTTAGCATAAAGAATTGATTAGTGATGGCACATTTAAATGCTATAACAGGAAACACTACTACTCAATACATGACTCTATTCTGTATTACAGATGATATTTTCACCTTTCACTCTTGAGCAATAACTGGTGAAATAGTCCTGATTCAGGCATCACCCTCCCTGGCTTCAGTCATCAAACAAGCTAAAATGCAGTAATGTTGCTGTAATCTTATCAGACGTATGTTTGAACACCTGACTCTTTGTCTTGGCCATCCAGCCTTATCTGTTATCAAAGTAGAATCAGTTCAGTCTTCACTTCCTAAGTTCAAAAGCCAGGAATACAGAGGGTTATTCAACATGACAGCCAATGCTGGAGAATATGCAGAGCAAGGGGAACACTCCTCTGTTGGTCAGAGTGTAAACTTGTTCAGCCACTTTGGAATGCACTATGGTGATCTCTCAGAAAACTGGGAATCAATCTCCCCAAGGATCCTGAAATAACACTCTTAGGCATATACCCTAAAGACCGACATTCACACCCCAAAGGCATTAGCTCAATTATATTCATAGCAGCATTATTCTTAATTGCAAATATGTGGAAATAAACTAGATGCCCCTCAACTGAAGAATGGATTAACAAGCTGTGGTACATTTACAACAGGGATTACTACTCAGCAGTAAGAAAAAATGATATTCTAAAATTTTCAGGCAAATGGATGAATATGGAGAATATCCTCCTGAGCATGGTATCACAATCCCAGAAAGAGAAGCAGTGGATATACTCACTCATTAGTGGACTTTCAAAAAAATAAAAAGAGAGAGATGTCATTGTACAGAAGAACTCAAGGCTGGAGCATAGATAAATGACACAATGCCTCACTTCTGTACTGAGGGCCTCTGGCAGAGGTGTGGATGAGGAAAAGACTTGTTTTCTTTAAGCATCTGGCCACAGGGATTTTAATTATTCTCCAGTATGTAAATGAGCAGTATGAATGGGTAGTTTATTAAATGGGGAGATCATAAGATTGGGCATTATTCTGAGAGGTCTTATATCTGAGTTTGATGGGATGCATGATGTAAAAACACCAAATAATAAATATATAAAAAATTTAAAAAAGAAATACTATGATTATTAGTGTAAATGTGGCCTCATAAAAGGAATTTGGCAATATTCCTTCAGTTTCTACTGTGTGAAAATGATATATGATGCAGATGTTATGATTGTATACATAAATAACCCACAGATTTTTACCAGGGAACACCTACTTCTGATAAACACCTTCAGCAATGTAGCAGGTACAAGATTAACTCAAATAAATCAGTAGTGATCCTATACATTAAAGAAATAGAAATAAGGGAAACATCACCCTTTATAATAGCTCAAATAGCATTAAATACCTTAGAGTAACTATAACTAAAGAAGTAACAGATCTATTTGACAAAAATTTTAAAACACTGAAGAAAGAAATTGAATAGGATACCAGAAAATGGAAAGATCTCCCATGTTCCTGGATAGAAGGTATCAACATAGTAAAAATGGCAATTCTTGCAAAAGCAATCTATAGATTCAATAAATTGCCCATCAAATTCCCAACATGATATTTTATGGACCTGGAAAGAACAATACACATCTCCATTTGAAATAATAGGAAATCCAGGATTACCAAAACAATTTGGCTCAACAAAAGAACCTCAGGAGGCATCACTATCCCTGACTTCAAGTTATATTATAGAGCTACAGTAATAAAAACAGCCTGGTACTGTCATAAGAACAGACTTGTGGATCAATAGAATCTATTTGTGGATTCAGGCATTAACCCAAAAACCAATGAACATCTGATCTTTGACAAAGAGACCAAAAATATTCCATGGAAAAAAGATAGTGTCTTTAACAAATGGTGTTGGCATAGCTGGATGGTTGGTTGTAGAAAAATGCAAATAGATCCAAGCCTGTCACCCTACACAAAACTCAAAATCCAAGTGGATCAAAACCACAACATTAACCCAGCCACACTAAACTTGATGGAAAAGAAAGTGGAAAATACACTCCAAAACACTGACACAGGCAACCACTTCCTAAATATGACACAAGTGGCACAGACACTAAAAACAACAATCAATAACTGGGATCTCCTGAAGCTAAAAAGCTTCTGGAAAGCCAATGACACTGTCAATGGGACAAAACAACAGCCTACAAGTGATAGAGGACTGATCTCTAAGATATATAAAGAACTCAAGAAACTAGAGCCGAAATCCTTGAATAACCCAATCAAAAACTGGGGTTCAGAATTAAAATGGAGTTCTCAGCAGAAGAATTACAAATGGCTGAAAGGCACTTGAAAAAGGGCTCAACATCTTTAGCCATCAGAGAAATGAAAATCAAAACAACTTTGAGATGCCACATTACACCAGTCAGACTGGCTAAGATAAAAGACACTGATGGCAGCCTATGCTGGAGAGGATGTGGAGCAAAGGGAACATTACTTCTTTGTTGGTGGGAGTGTAAGCTTGTTCATCCACTCTGGAATGCAGTATGGCTGTTTCTCAGAAAACTGGAAATCAATCTCCCCAAGGATCCAGCAATACCACTTCTGGGTTTATACCCTAAAGAAGTACATTCATACTCCAAAGGCATTAGCTCAACTATGTTCATAGCAGCATTAATCAAAATAGCAGGAACCTGGAAGCAATCTAGATGCCCCTCAACTGAAGAATAAATTAATAAACTGTGGTACATTTACACAATGGAGTACTACTCAGGAGTAAGAAAAAATGATATGCTAAAATTTGCAGGCAAATGAATGGATTTGGAGAATATCCTCTTGAGTGAGGTCTCACAAACCCAGAAAGATAAGCAGGGGATGTACTCACTCACTAGTGGACTCTAAACAAAAAAGCATAAAGCAAAGCATATCCAAGCTGCAAACTACAGCCACTGAACTGCTTGGGATCTGATACATCTTGGATTGTCACCTTGGATGCCACTGCCTCTAGAGGAACACTTGACTCAGTTTGATGTTGGGGGTAGGAAACTGGATCTGCCATGAGTGGAGGCTGCACTAAGCCATATTGGGGTGTTGGAATCTTGGGACTTCCTGACCTTGCTGGGGAGAACATGGGGGGATGTGGAGAAGAGAGAGTGACTGGAGGGAATGGGAGGGAGAAGGGACCTTGAACAAGGATATACACGGATAGAAAGTATGACTTTATTCATAATAATAATATAAAAGGAAATTCTATGATTAATATCAGGATTTCACTGGTTTGTAATTTTAAAGGTTTTGTTTATTTTCTAAGTTTTATTGAATTATGATAGGTATTTGTCTTTTTTTTACATTATAATATGATTCTGTAGTAATTCCATATTTTTTGTGTTTGTTGCCGTTATTGCTGTTTTTTTTAGTATGGAGTATTTTATTAGCATTTCAAGCAAGTTCTTTTTTTTTTTTACAAAGTATACATTTGTTAAAATTATTCATTGCATTTAAGTTTAATTTTGCTATGAAAATCTCACCAGTTCTTTTCAGAATCTTCAATTTATCAAAACACATTTATACTGTTTGTCCTTATGATGTTCTGGAGTTTCATTCATAACTATTATAATGTTTGCCTTTCAGTTTGTAGTTTTATTGAAGTATGTCTTCCCTTTTTTGATTTAATTGGTTAAGAATTTGTCAATTGTGTTTAATACTTAAACAATTAATTAATTAATTAAAGAAATAAAATATATAAATGAATAAATAAATAAAATTTAGTGTTACCCTAACCAAATAGAGGGAGAATGCATAGTAGTATCATCAATATTATCTCTTTCTGCTAAGAACACCCTATCATTTGTGACAGAAGGGAGTTATGAGAGTCATCCCATTGACATGACTTCTGTCTACATAACAACTATCTTAATTACCAATTCTTCTTTCAGATAAAGTTTCCAAATATTCATAGTTGATTGGAAATTCATTACCACAGGATTAGGTGGGATTAAGACACTTCTATCTACAACATCCCCCCTCCCAGAACCCACATAGACAAGTGCAAAGGAGTTCATTAATCACATCAAAATTCTTTCAATTTCCTCATTTATTCCTTTGTAAAAGAGGTCACTCGAAGAAAAGGGTGTGTGCAAGGTGCATAGGTTTTTGATAGTTTCCTATGAAAGTGTAATTTTTTTAAAACAAAGGGTGAAATTTAAAAAGCTTGATTATTAGACATTCTCACAGAAATGTGTTGTTGAGTTGCTCTATCTAGAAACAGAAAAAAAGTAACTACCTGAAAAAAAAACGTTATGCTTCCCTCTAGTGGTGGAAATGAGTGTATAACATAGTAGCACATTTTGAAGAATATAAAATGGAGTGATTATAAAGCAATTTGTGGTCATTAGAAGAACCAGAATAAAAACATGTATACCTAATCCCAATATTCAAGTAACTTGCAGAAATACAATCATCAAAACATATTGTCAGTGCACAATAAAGCAAAGCACTTTTAGATTTTATGTTACTTATTACTCATATTCTTTTCTTTATTTTCTCATACAATACATTGCAAACACATCCTTCTCTCTGTCTATGCCACCTAAAGTCCCCTGACCTCCCCTCTACCCCAGATCCACTACTTCTCCATTTCACTCAGAAAAGATCAAATTTCCCAAGTATAGGAACAAAATGCAGCATGACAAGACACAATCTAACTAGACAGAGACCCTCATATAAAGGCTAGATTAGGCAATTCAGTACAAGGGGAAAATTTCCCAAGAAACAGGCAAAAGAGTCAGAGACAAACCATTCTCACTGTTAGGAAAGAACATACACAAAGAGAAACAAATGCACACACTGACACACACACACACACACACACACACACACACACACACACACACACACACATAAACTGTGCTAAAAACCAGACCATGAATTTTATTGTGGCTTTAATTTATTTTATTTTACTTTATTTTTTATTATGAACAAAGTCGTATGTTTTATCCGTGTATATCCTTGTTCAAGCTCCCTTTCCCTCCTGTCCCTTCCAGTCACTCCCTCTTCTCCACATCCCCAATGGTGCTGCTAATTAATTCTGTGATTCATGTTCTCTTAGTGTCTTGACCTGCTTGGCTCCTACAATCTTTCTTGGGGTTCCCCACCCCTGCCTATCTTTGGTTGTGGATCTTGACTTCTGCCCTTATCAGATCTCAAAGTAAGTCTTTCTCTTGACTATTGGCCTAGGCAAAAATCTATGAGAACTACAGAATGTCATTAGAAATAAGGAGAGTGGGAGAAGAGAAAGTGTCTGGTAGGGGCCAGAGGGGGAAGGGAGTTGGAATAAGGGAACATATGGATAAAAAGTGAGACTATTCAAAAATAAAAAAGCAAAAAAAGAAAGGAAAAAGGAAATCTTTTTAAAGGAAATTTGCCATGTTTTATTATACCTTAGGGCTTTGAGCCATTTAGTTTCTAGTTTCTTATCATCTAAGCAGTATCAAGCATGGGCTCCTCCTTGGACACCAAGTAGACCAGTCTTTGGTTGGGCACTGCTGAGGTCTCGGTCTCTGAGTCATCATTGCTCCAGTGCATCATGCAGGAATAAGTGTGGATCAAAGTTAGGTGGCTGTTCCAGTTCCACCACTGAATTCTTACCTTGTTATAGAAAATTCCTGGCTTAGGCTTCATGTTTTCCTTTACTGAGAGTCCTCCCTAGGGTCACTGATAAGGTTCCAGGAAGTTTCCACTGCACTAGGTATATAACATAAATGCTACCATATTCCAGTGGTCTCTCCCTGTTCCCTCTCACTCAGTCCCACTCTCTCCCAAATGATCCCTCCTGTTCCCATGCTCACCACCAGGATATTCAAAAATTTTTTTCTATTTTCCCTTTTAAGGGAGATTCATACAGCCTTGCTAAAGCCCTCTTTCTTACTTAGCTTCTCTGGATCTGTAGATTGTAGTATGATAATACTTTACTTAACAGCTAACATCCACCTATAAGTGAGTGCATTTAATGTTTATGTTTCAGGGTCAGGGTTGCTTCTTGTAGGATAATTTCTACTCCCATCTATGTGCTTGAAAATTCCATTATGTCATTTTTTCTAAACACTCAGTAATACGTTTTGGTAGAAATACACCACATTTTCTTTATCCATTCTTCATTTGGGAGACATCTAGTTTGTTTCCAGTTTCTGGCTATCGGGTTTGATTTCTGGGTAGAAATTGTTTAAATCTGGTTTTGTCTTGAAATATTTTGTTTACTTCATTTATGGTGATTGCTATTTTGCTGGGTATAGTAGTCTCAACTGGCTTCTGCCGTCTCTTAGTGTCTGTATATAATCTTTTCAGGAGAGTCATCTCTTATTGTTTCAATTGAGAAGTCAGGTTTTACTTTGATGGGTGTGCTTTATAAATTATGAGGTCGTACTTTTTTGCAGCTCTTAATATTCTTCTTTATTCTGTTTGTTTAGTGGTTTATTATTTCTAAACTGTTTTTTCTAAATGGGGTCTAGTATATTTGGTGTTCTTTTAAGCTTCTTGTATCTTCTTTGGCATTTTCTTCTTTAGATTTGGAAAGTTTTCTATGATCTTGTTGAATATATGTGTTGAAATGGTATTCAGGTCTTGGTCTTTTAGAACCACTACATTCTGGAGGTGACATTGTTTATTTATTTTGTTATATGTATTGTTTTACTGGTGTTTACCTATCTCTTCCTTCAACCAATGCATTTGTTTGTTTCTCAAGGAATTTCTCTTGGTCCAATCTGAGGTCTTGGTACACTTGGTAATAGTAAATTCTGTTGCAGAGAGCAGCTCTCTGTCCAATATGCATTGATTGATTCTGTGTCTCTGTATCCTTCTCTTAACTCCACAGGGGCTGGTAAATTTTGTGTCTTAAGAAGCTGCTGATGTGGCAGAGTAATGGGTGAGTTCAGGGGATGGGATAAGTCTTGTAGATTGCTTGGTCCATCAAACTAAGCTGTTAATAGGATATTACAGACTGCAAGAGTCTTCCCTTTGGGCCTGTGATTGTGGTAGTGGTAGATGGGGGTCAATGGAGTGTGCCATGGCCTAGGTCTCAGAGACTAGGCTTTCCTGCTGGACTGGCTATAATGTCATTCACCTTTGATCCAATAGGAGCTGGCCATATATGTGTTTTAAGAACCTGATCAGGCCACAGTGTGATGAGTTGTCGCGCGCAACCTCGCCAGCAAGGAAGACGCAACACCGGATCCTTCTCTTTGCAGTTTATTCGGATTCTTTACAATCTGGTTTCTACTGACTAACTGACTCACTCCTTACTAACTACTCCCAACTACTCTAAACACCTCTAAACTGCCTGGGGGGAAGCCTGCTCTTAGCTAAATACCTTCAGGGCATCCAATCCA
>PVIH01016883.1:0-43921 GCA_004025045.1 Sigmodon hispidus
TGAATCTGTAGAGTGCCTTTGGTAGAATTGCCATTTTTACTATGTTGATCCTACCAATCCAGGAACATGGGAGAGCTTTCCATTTTCTGATATCCTCTTCAATTTCTTTCTTCAATGATTTAAAATTTTTGTCAAATAGGTCTGTTACTTCTTTGGTTATAGTTACTCCAAGGTATTTAATACTATTTGCAGCTATTATAAAGGGTAATGTTTCCCTTAATAAACAGTCTAAACAAAAATTTTTTTTCATGTGTACTATCAACTACTCTATGAATAAAGAATATGCCAAATGTAGTTTCTTATTGTATTTTCAGAAAAACTTCCTCATTGTATTTTCTATGCACAATAGACATTTTAAAATCTCATGTGCTACCAGGGACATGTCTCTGCAAGTAAAGCACTTACCACACAACCTTGACTACCTGAGCTCAACTCCCTAAACCATGCAAAATGCCAGATGCAGTGGAATATGTCTTCAGTCCTAGACAAAGAGAAGGGAGGTAGAGAAAGCAACGTCTCCTGGAAGCTTGAAGATCAGGTACACTGGAGTACACAGTATAATGGAAACATCAAAGAGGCTGTACCTCAAACAAGGTAAAAGGCAAACACTGGCGTTCAAGGTTGTCTTCTACATGGCTTATAGGAATTTGTACACACAAGTATATATTATACACACATACAAACAAATTTTTAAAAATAAAATAAGACTCATGTGGTGGTAAGATATCACAATCACAACATGTATGAACATTTACAATCTGTATGACTATACAGCAAACCTGAAAAATAAACAGGTATTTGGGCAGAGTCAGGAAGACAAAAGTTCAGTAAATAAGTTTATCTCAGGACACCCCTCAATAATATGGTCAACTCTACACAGAGTTGTATTATGCTTTCTAAGAATTATCCAATTGGCCATTTTCAAATATATAAAAATCATGCACAGATTGTACTGTCTGGTTTTGTAGGTGAACTTGACACAAGCTAAAGTTATCAGCAAAGTAGCTTCAGTTGAGAAAATGTCTCAATGAGATCCAGCTGTAAGGCATTTTCTCAATTAGTGATCAATGGAGAGAGCCCAGCTCATGGTGGGTGGTGCCATCCCTTGGCTGCTGGTCCTGGGTTCTACAAGAAAAGGAGAATGAGCAGACCAGAGCAAGCAAGTAAGCAGCTCCCTTCCATGGCCTCTCCTCCTGCCTCCAGGATCCTCCTCTGTTTGAATTCCTGTCCAGACTTCTTTCAGTGATGGACAGCAATGTGGAACTGTGAATTCTATAAAACCTTTCATCTCCAAATTGCTTTCTGTCCTGGTATTTCACTAAACTATAAGAATCCTAACTAAATCACAGATTTTCCCATTTTTATCAATCCATGCTAAATATATTCAATTACAATTGCCTATAGCCTATTCATTTCAGTATTTTAAGCAACTACTTTCTGTTCCTCTATAGTATATAAATACTCTTAACTTCACTATTTTCCACTGCTACTGTTTTCTTTCCAGTTTATGGCTAAGTCCAACCAAGAGGGATTCTTTCTGAGTCACAAGGTTTAAAAAGCCCTGCATATACCAACTAAAAATATATACAATAAATTTTTAAAACATAATATGAATGTGAATAAAACTCAAACCATGGCACAGAATAGTTCTGTATAATCAAGTCTACATTTAGGTAAGCTTGATGTACCTGAATTAACCACATCATGCTCTCATGTGTTCTAATGAATAGGTTGTTCAGAAATGTCTGTTCATGAACCCGTTTCTGTACATACTTCATAAACAGTGCTTCTGAAAGGCAAGGATCATTTCTATGGAGCTAATCCCAGCCAGTTATATACATGTAGAGCCCACAGAAGCAAACCTTACATAGATCACCAATAGGAAACAGGCCAGGAAACAAGAACAGTCTCAAGATCATGGTCAAAAAGTAATTCTGCTAAAATATTCCCCCAATGCCCTTCTAGTGTCTCATTCTTTTATCATTTTCTTTATACCAAAAATGACAAGTAGTAAAGTTGTGTCACTCTTCCCCATCTTAAAGAGTCTTTTACAAGTGGATAGAGAAAGCTCTCAGGAATAAAAAGGTCTGGTACGTTGCTGTTCTGTAGGAGAACTATGGACACTCATTTATAACCAAGAATAAGATATTCTGAATGTTTTCACCACAGTGAAATGGTAAAGATTTAAACAAAGAGATATGTCTAATGTAACTTAAAGATCATGATGTTAATTTTCATTTCAAACTTTATTGAATTAAGAAAAGTCCAAGGCACTAACCAGGCACACTTAGGAGGTTTCCAAACAGGTTTAACTGGGGAAGGAAAACTCATTCTAACTAAGATGGCATTAGCCAATGGGAAGGGAAAGCCAGGATAGCACCGGTGATGACATCTCTGATTCCAGTTCAGTGGCAAGGAGCCAACCACCAATCCAGCTGCTATGTTTTGCCATGTTAGCTTCTCTGAACTGGGAAACAAAATTTACCCCTCCTTTCTGACATTGTTTTCTGTCATGCACTTAGTCACAGGGAGTAGAAAAATAACTGATACAATAGCGTGTAAGACATGTTTCAAAACATGCTACCATATTAATAAGTGCTATGTTCATGTTTCTACATACATGTTAAAGAAAAAGACAAAAATGAATGATAGTTTTGAAAAAACTAGACAAACTACTGTGGGATAGTATTGTATACTGTAAAAACTTGTCACTCAAACTGGTTTCATAAAATGCTGATTAGCCAGTCAGGAAGTGTGTGTGGGGAGGGGGGTGACCAAACTAAGGATCATGGGTCAGGAGTTGCCAGACAGAAAACACAAAATTAGAATGCCTTCTTGAGAAAAGGTACCAAGCCATGCGGCTAAACATGAATAAGAATTATGAGTTAATTTAAGTGTAAGAACTAGCTGGTAATAAACCTGAACTACCAGCTTAGAATTTATAAATAATATTAAGCCTCTGAGTGATTATTTGGGAGCAATATCCTTTCAGAGAAGTGAGAAAAGGAACATTGGCTCTCCCTTTAGGTTATATCTATTATATTTTTTAGATAATATTATATCTTAATTGAGTAGTTTCATTATGACATTTTCTCCCATTTGCATTATATATTTTGATTGTACATACAGCTCTCACCTAACCCCCTATTATCCCAATCCTAACTTCTGTTGGCTTGCTTCCTTCTTGCTATGTCTATTCTAAAATAAAACAAATATTTATTTAGTTGCTGTTATGAAATCAAATAATGCTGAATTAACACTTAACTCATTTTCTTTTTTTTTAAAGATGTATTTTACTTATTATATATACAGTATTATGCCTGCATGTATGCCTACACACAAGAAGAGGGCACTGGATCAAATTATAGATGGTTTTGAGCCTCCATGTGGTTGCTGGGAATTGAATTGAGGACCTCTGGAACAGCTGGTGTTCTTAACCTCTGAGCCACCTCTCAGTCAATGTTAACACATTTTCTAGATCCTTCCCTGATAGAAGACCTTAAGATTTCTTGTGATTGAGTAAATACCGAAAAATCACCTGTATTTTACTAAGCATTTCTAGACATTTTCAGAAATAAATGTATTTTAGAAGACTGGGTCAATAAATTACAAAAATGAAAATCTAATCCAGACCTTTACAGCCTTTCTTAGCCTCTTGGGACAATCCTTGTCTTCAGTCCTCACAATTGGCCAGCACATCACAACTACAGTCAAATGTCTAAGTAGGAAGGTAGCTATCTTCTTCCCTAATGTAATATAAAAATTGAATAAACTCCTTTACAAAAAGCACTCCAGGAGACATCTACATAACTTTAATTTGCCAAGATAGAAGGTCTAGCCAATCCTAACTGCAAAAAACAATCAGGAAATTTGACAAAAAGAGATAGAGAGACTGAAAACTTAGGGTCAAAATGTTTCACTCCTAGAGCTTGCTTGATGTTCAGCCACCCCAAATAAAACAGGGATTCTGTTGATCAAAAAGAAAGGTTAGTATGTGACAACAATCAGTCTTTGTCACATTAGCTCACACAGATCAACAAATAAAATTCTGAGCATGTAAGGGGGATGAAAACAGGACTTTAAATACAATGAAAATGTCCATTCTGTCACAATACTTAAAAAAAAAAAAAAGAATTTTGTTTGATGTTAGTCTAAGACACATTCTAAGAAAAGTAGAGTTGCCATAAGTGGATTTTACAACCCTCAAAAAGCTAGATAATAGAAGAAACATAAGAGAGACATCCATGGATCCCCCTGTGAAGGGGAAATAGTGAAGATCACATAAGTAAATTGGGATGATATAGGAGAGCAAGCAAGGAAGGTAGGAAGAGATCATGAGAGAATGAGATGGTTGAGTGAGGGAAGCAACAAAGTGGGAGAACAAAGAAATGGATATCTTGATAGAGGGAGCCATTGAGGGGTTAGAGAGAAACCTAGTGCTAGGGAAACATCCAAGAACCCAAAAGATGGGCCCAGGTAGGATTTCAAGCAATAGTGGAGAGAGTGTCTAAACAGGCCTTCTCCTATTATAAAATGAATGATCACCCTAATTGTCATTATAGAGCCAACATCCAGCAACTGATAGAGACAGAAGCAGAGATCTATAGCAAAGCACCAGGTTGAGCTCCCAGTCCATGAGAAGGGAGGGAAGAGAGATTACATGAGCAAAGGCATCAGGATCATGAAGAGGAAAACAACAGAGACAGCTGACCTGAGCTATTGGGAGCTCACTGATTGTCAAATGACAGCTGAGGAATCTTCATGGAAAGGAACTAAATAAACCCTCCAAAGGTAGACAACAATGGCATGAAATGGGCATTCTGTGGAGCCTCTTGCAGTAGAATGGGAGTTTACTCCTGGTGCATGAACTGACTTTTAGAGCCCATTCCCTACAGAAGAACACCTTACTCAGTCATACTGGGAGAAGGACCTTGGTCCTACCTCACTGAATATACCAGACCTAATTGACTCACCTTGGGAATCCTTGCCCTCCTTGAAGAATGGATGGGGGGGATGGGGTGGAGGGAGACTGAGGGAGGACTGGGAGGAGGGGAGGAAAAGGGAGCAGTGGTAGATATGAGAAAAAACTTTAAAAAAGAAAAAAAGTAGAGCTATCTAATCCTTCAATGAGTAACTAACTCATTTCACTAAAAATGAAAAGTACCTTTCTCCAACAACCTGTTTCAGCCCCATTCATGTCACCTAGGCATTCCTCACTACAGCTAAACCAACTCATTCCAACTGTCAGAAGTCCAAAAGAATAAGAAGACTAGACACTAGAACTACTATCAGACTGTCTTCCACTACTTAACAATCAGGAAAAAAATGTAAAAATAGAATAATAAGAGCAGAAGTGTATAACCACAGCATACCGTATACATGCACAAAATTGTCAAATACAAAAAAAAATTTAAAAATCAAGTGACCTCAAAGGTATCCCACATCACTTGTTCTCCCCTTAAAGTGTAATCAGTATTTTCCTCTCAAAATTTTCTGTGTTTCATAAAGTTCCTTCTATCTACCAAATCCATAGAGAAATTCTAGAGGGCACTGACACAAAACCCAATAGTACTTTATTTTTTTTTTTTAATTTCACAGTATCATGGTTATCTTTTTAATAGTTTAAACCCAGAATAGAATACTGTTAGAAGAAAACAGAATCCAAGTATCCAAAGGAAAGTTAGGTGATTTACAATCAAAATACATGGAAACATATACATATCACCCCTTTGGGGGTAGATGCCTTGAAAATGTTAATTTACACGAAAGAAGAGAGACTAGATCCTAATTTTCCTCAAAGAAATAGAATTTACAAAATCAAAGGAAAACCTAACAACAAAAAGTAACTGAAATAAAGCATTCTATTAAAGGTTCTTCGTTTTCTGGTTTTTTTTTTTTTTTTTTTTTTTTTTTGGCCAGTTGCTCATTTTCTTTTTTTTTTCCCAATAGTACTTTAAAAGCAAAATAGAGCCCCCATTACCTGTAGTGTTCACTGCTGGGGATATTCTGTGAGAAGTATAAAGCTGCAGTTCGTGCTCTCCAATGCCATTTCTTTGCAGGGAGGGTGCAGAGGACACAACTGTCTAATTCTTCTTGGAGCAGCTCTACCAGCTGTCGATGGGAGCCTCCGTAAAACGCCTCGATGATGAGAATACTCATTGGCCTGTTCAATGTAACAAAAATACATTTTATATATATATATGTATATACACACACACACATATATGTGTGGGGTTTTATCAAATGTGTACATACAATTTTTAAAAAGCATATTTAAACTAAAAACTTAAAAGGAAAACAGAAGCATTTTGTTACATGCAAGTTTTAAAAATAAACAATACTCTAGGATTGAGAGACAGATCAGCCAATAAAGGCTCACATCCAAAAAGACAAAATTCTTATTCTCATACTATCTTCTTATTCTCAATGACTCAATGTTCTTTGCTAATAAAACTGTCCTTCATTGTGTTCAAAATGAAGTCTTACTTAACTTATAATTCATGAAAATGAAATGTTTTTCAAATTAATGGCTAAACTAAAAATTAAAAAAAAAGTTGATATGTGAATCTTCTAATGAGTATCTGCAAAGAAGAGTGGTATGTGTTTGTGCATATGTATATGCATTTACGCACATGAGAGTTGAGGGGAGAGGCAAAAAAAGGGGGGAGGCAAAGAGATTAATTCACTTATATGCAATATAAGATGCAATATTTACTAGAAAGAAACAAGTCTGATTTTGTTTATTTTCTAGCTGTACAATATTGATAGGTTACCTGACTATTACTGATAAGTTATCTGACTTTGAAGGACTCATCTATAACATTAAGATAACAGTTCCAACTTTAGAGGCATGTTATAAAGATAAAATTAAATTACTGGAGGAACAGCAGCTTATCAAAGAAACAAGATATTTAGCCCCCTCTAAATATATAAATCATTACCTAATAAAAATGGGTATCACTGAATACACCAGAGTTTTGAATTCAGTTATTTTCAATCAAGGCCAGAAAGAAAAAATTAATGTGCAGGTTAGTTTGAAATCTAATCCATTTCTTATCAGCAGCTGGTATTTTAAATACTAGTTCCAGAACCCCAAAGTTTTGGGTCAGAAATAAAATTAAGGCTTAGCTACTGAAAGCTCTGTTTTTAGGCTAGCTGTGGGGTTGGTTGTCCCTCTTGCTTTTATGACACAGCATTTAATGTGTTCTCATACACATTTAATAGACAGAAGTGATTAATGCTTCAAATGATGATGGTAAAAACATCTTAAAAATATTTAAGAGACCAATAAAGAGAATTTACAAAAATATATCAAAGCTTTCAATCAATACAGATTAACAACACTTTTAAAAGAACTTCCCTTCTGGGTTTACATCATTATGACTTTCTCTGACTAATCAAAAGTATACCACATGTTTATTTTTCAATGTTTCATGAATCACAAGTTTATCAAAAAGCCATCCAGGTATTGTGAAGACAGTTCATGCTGCTGTAGAATGAGACTCGGTAGAACAAAAAAACAAAAAACAAACAAAAAAACCAAAAAAAAAAAGCATGTACATGGTCAAAAATAAAGAAAAAATAAAACAGGAAAAAGACTATAGTTATAGAGAATTACTATCCCTTTAATAGCTCCGTAAAAGAAAACTGTACAGGTTTAAAGTAGCATTTATTTGAACATTTTTCTAGTGGCTAATGGGTGTGCCTACATTTGGAATATTTTTCTAGGGAAAGTAACTATGTCCTACCATCTCTGAAAACTATACTTAGTGGCTTTGATTCATGGAATTTGTTCTGCTTGTTTGATGGAAACAGACACATCCTGGCAGCACCCCCACTACTTCTATTGGAATGTCTGCGGCAAGAAGAAAATGTATTCTTCCCTGTACTCTTCTTGAAGCACAACCTGAAACAAAGATGATTTCCAGTGGATATGAACAAAATGAAGAAAATGATTTTAAAATAAAAGATTCAAACCAAATGTCACTAGAGCACATTAAGGGACAGTTTAAATATTTCCACTGTGCTTTGTTTGTGTTTTAGAAAACAGTCTGAAATAAGTAAACATGAGGCTGAAAATACTCACTTTGCTATTATAATATCTGTGAGATATAAAGGCAGTGCCCTGTTTCCCCATTTTCAATAGAAGCCAGAGAAACCTGCAGGTGGTTACCATCATATAATGAAGGTTCACAAGCAGGCAGGCTAGACGGGCATTTGGAGACTAGTAGCAGTAACTAAGGAGACAGTACTTGGAAAAAGCTAAAAAGTCTCTGATTTTAAAGTTCTAGTTCTAAATCAAAGACAGGGTCTCCTCCATGGCAAATGGTTAAGATGACGTGTCTGCCAAAAGACGTTGTTGAGCCTACACAAGACAATATTCAGTCAGGAAGCAGAGAGATCAATGTGGTGCTTAGCTTGTTTTTGCTTTTTTCTTTATAGTCAGTCTAGGACCGTAGACTACAGGATGGCACCATACACATTCACAGGTGTGTCTTCCATCATTAAGCCTCTCTGGAGACACCACTTCGACATGGTCAACGGTGTTTCCATAATGACTATACATCCACTCTGGCTGACAATAAAGATTACGCCCTCTCCACTAACTTTAAACCCAACACGTCATTGTAAATCATAACATTCTAAAGGTCTCCTGAGCCAAACATTTTCAGTGCTGTTCAAAAATTGGAAGCATTTCTGAGATTCAAAGCAATCTCTTCAATGTTATTCACAAACAGATCCAAAACAAAGAGGAGGAAGAAAAAGAGGAGAAGGAAGGTGGAGAGGAGGAGAAGAAGAAAAAAAGCTGTATAAATCCAATATAAAATGATAAAGATAAACCTTCAGGCTGCTAAAAGAAAAACTGAGAAGACCAGAAGGAAAGACTGAAAGACTGTACCAGAGCAAAAGTGACAGGAAGATTCTGTATCGACACAGCTGTCCTCTTGGGGGCTTATGAAACCATTTAGGCTCCAACAGTACTAGGAAGCCCTGCTTCACATTGACTCTTGGTCAGACTCCACTCTGCAGCTTTCCTAAATGGATGTCACATGGCCCAGGCCTCTCTAACATCTTGGGGTTTCTGTTGTCACTTGAGTTCCACTTCAAAGCTTCACTCTTAAGAAGTCAATGCAGGGAATCTGACTGTCATACACTATCTGTCCTCAGTGGCTTTGGGGACTTCTATAGCTCCCTTCTATAACTTTTTCTTCTATAGTGTGAAAAACCAGTACCACATGGGCAGCACTGCCAAATCCTGTTGTCAGCTAGAAATGTAGCCTGGTCCCCTTGGATCAGAGCTGCAGTGGCCCTCTGGAATCAATCTGAGAAAATAATTCCCTAGGTAGTTTATGTTCCATAGAGAACCCCTTAGGCAGCATTCAGGCTCTTCTAATGGATTTGCATTGTCCCAGACTCAACTTTTGATGAGTGCCCTGCCCTCAGCGCATATTTCCTAAGGGTCCAAGTAGGGCTGGCCAAGTCTTCTTCATGATGTGAATTTGTTTAACAATTACAACTACTTTCTCCACACCTTCCTAGTCTACAACTTTGGTTGGCCTTTTTTACAACCCTTTCCTGGTTAAACTGTACATTGACCCTAACTTTCTGGTCCATTGCTGCTCTTTCTGACTAAGAGCAGTAAATAGTAACCATGACACAGCCAGAATGCTATCTACTGTCTTGAAATTCCCTCTGCCCAACAAATTAGTGCACTATATTTTAATTCAGCTACCCAATTTCTCAGTACTTCTGCAGAATGAAATCTGTTTCTTGCCAGAATGAAACACTATAGCGTCTAAGCTAATTCCCAATAAAGTCCTCATTGCCCTCTGAAACCCCATGAGCTCATGGTCTGCAATTCTCTCAGCATTTTCCGTTCTTCCAATTTTTCTTAAGAATGGCTAAGACAATGGACTAGGAGAGTCCCAAATTTTCCCACATTCCTCTGGCAAACCAATTCCAAAGACCTCTCTGTAAGTACATGGTCAGGTTCATCCCAGTAACAGGCCAAGTCCTCAGTATCAGTTTTCTCTATCAGTTATTTTCATCACCATCATGAGCAAACACCTGACAAGAAGCAAAGAACAATCTATGTGAGGAATGGTTTATTTTGATTTAGTTGTAAAGGAGACTGTCCATTATGTTAGAAAAGGCATGGGGGTAGACTGATGTCACAGAGCTTCCAGTGGGCAAGCAGAGAGAGGTGAAGGCTGCACAGGTGAAGGGCACAGCTCAGTGCCTCCATGTCTTCACCATCATGATGGACTATACTTCTTCTTAAGCTCCTAGTCAAAACACAGCCTTCCTCCCTTAAGTTTCCCCTTGTTAGATATTTGGTAACAACAATGAGGGGGAAATAGACAAAAACAAAACAAGATACAATGTATACCAATCAATATTAACTTCTTCTCCATAGCTTTTCCATGTGACACTCAGAATATTAAGTGACATTAAGAGTACATGCCCATCCCTTACTCCAAAGAAGAACATAAAAATATTTCAGATTAAATGTTTAGCAACTTTCACAGTTTTCTACTTAAATAAGTTAGCTTTGATTAATGAAAAATCATTTCTTCAGCATATTTTATTTTCTAATGACAGCACTGAGGAAACTACTATACTATTAAAGCTTTATGAACATTTAATTCGTTACCTTTAGTATGATTTAATAAAAAATATGGCTAAATGTTGACATTAAATTTTACATGTAAGTCAAAGTAATACAACAAAAATTTTATACCATAAATGTTATTTCTAAAAATCACCAACGAACTAATAAAAGTATTTAAGAATTATCTGAAATTTACCTGACCAACTGAAAAGGGAGTTGCAACATGAAAACTTCGTAAGTATCTCATACAATTTTCTTGGCCAACTGAAAATGTCATTAAAATCACCTTAGCTACAAACTAATAATACATTAACAACAGAGAACAAAAGTAGCTTGAATCCAGTGCTATGAATATTTTTAATTTTTATTAGAAGTTTTTTTCCACTGCACCTGCATTTATTTTAAGCTTGACCTAATTTCTTTATTCCCTGAGCCATGATCATTTTCAAGGTGAACTACATTTTCTGTCTTCTTAATAGTTACAATTGTGATAGCAATAAAATCTCTTAACAGTAAAAGCAGGAAATCTGCATGTGACATTCATTCTCAGAATCAATAAATGTATTAAGTTAGTTTTGAAAAACTAAAATACATATGAAACCCATAATTAGTACTCATGTATGGTACATTTTCAAACATCAATAATATTCAAATTATTTCCAATCAAATACCCAGCAATAATTTTAAAAGCAAAGCAATTGCTGTTTTAAGAAATTCCACAGACACCTAGATGTAGGAAGGTAGTTTCAAGTGATGATGTTTTCAATAGTTTCATCCCACACACATGAGAAATTGATCCACAAGATAATGTATACATAGTTTACCTTAAAACTCAGTCAATCACTGAAAAAGGTATTTTCTATTTGCCTATATAAAATGTCTGGAAAATTTAGCTGGCATAAGAAAAAGGAAAAAGGAACAATCACTTGACCTTAGAATAAAGTTGCAGAAAGTATAATTTGAGTAGACTTTCCAATAGCTCATCAAAGGTTCACCAGGTGTTTCTTTTGCTGACCCTTTCTCTTCCTTACCTGAGTCTCCACACACCAACTTTAACAGACTCAGGCTGTACTTTAAATAAAGCCTATAACCCAGCAGAGAAAAATACAGAAGTGATGAGAAAAGTTAGTATTAACCTCCAGCCCACTCGGTTATTTTAATGATTCATCAGGGAAACCCCGATTGTTAAAACATACCTGTATTTTAAAAAGTAAAAGATAAGAAAAGATTTCTGTATTGAAACATGCCACAAATGATTCCACTAACAAACAAAACCTCTAAGATTGAACATGAATAGTATATTTTGTTAAAGTCAGGAGGTACATTTAATTGCTGTACAAGCAGAGAGAAAGAATTAACAAGTTAATTAAACTTAACAGAGAGAAACAATTAAAAAGTTGTTTTTGTAAATCTAGTTATTATAAGAATCAAGAAGAGTAGATTCATACAAACTCCTGCCATTTCAATGTTTAGTCTGAAGACTAAAATGTAATTTAGCATAAAATATAAATTAATCTTGCAATCTAAAAACTGTGACACTGACAATATTCTACATAAAGTTTAAAAATATGGCTAATAGAAATAAATTTATTACCTTAACATTTGTTTAAACTGTGATTAATACCTAATAGAAAACATTACTGCATTATTTGCTAAAGATATATACAAACTAATTTTACTGATATATCCTTAAGTAGAAATAATTTCAGGTATAAAATTAAAAAGAGTGCTATCTAATATTTTATATCCTCATTATTTTATCATTGTTATTATTTTCTCAAGTCTAACTTTATTTCCTGTTGTAATAACAAAGAGCTAAGGATATATGCATAAAAGTTCTTAGGAAGGTATCCTAGTTAATTTTACTGTCAACTTCATCCACCTGAAGAAACAATTTTAATTAAAGAACTGCCTTCATCAATCAGATGGCCAATGGATATAACTACAGGGCATTTTCTGGATGGCTCATTGATACAGGTAGGCCCATCTCATTGTGAGAGTACCATTCCCAGGCGGGTAGGCCTGGGTTGTATAAGAAAGGTGCATAGCTAAGCAAGCCAGGAAGCAAGGCAGTAAGCAACAACACTCAGTCAGTGGTCTCTGCTTCAAGCTCTTGCTTTGGTTTCCCTCAGTGATAGACTATAACATATAAATCAAATAAGCCCCTTCTTCTCCCAAGTACTGTTAGTCATTTACCAACAGAGAGCAAGCTAGACCAGAAATCTTACATACCATGCTGTTTGTGGAACAATTTAAAGCTACTTTTAATGTGCTTTTTCAATTATGAATTGCAATGATCTCTTAAGTGCATATTTTTGTAAAGTAACAGCTTCATATCCACATGACTTTAATTATCTGAAAATTTTGTTTATTCTGTTTGATCTGAGTTTAACTTTATGCTGAAAAATATCAGTCCCTTATTCCATGATTTGAATTAATGAGGAGTCTTGATTGTAAGTTTTAAATGCAAACAAATACCCTGTAACAAATAATTATGTACATATGAAATTTTTATTTACTTACATTTTTACAAAGTTATATTCTATGTTAAATAGCAAATTATAATTGTGATTTGGGGGGTAATAGGTTCCATGATTTAATTTCACTAAGGAATAAAGTAAAATACTAATTCTTTTACAAATGTTTACTGCTACTTATTTCTTGAATTTCAAACTATAAAATGAGCAATACTCTATCTTAGGAGGGTGGAGATAGGCAAATCTCCAGAGTTCAATGGAAAGGTAGCTTAGCCTTTTGACAAGTGCTGGATTCAGCATGAGACTCTGTCTGAAGAGATAAAGTAAACCGCAATTGAGATAGTCACCCAACATTGACCTCTTGTCTCCACAGGCATGCACATATGTCCAAATGCACAGATGCATAAATACAGACATGTCCACTCTAAGCTCTCTCTCACAAACACCCCAAAATTAACAATAAATTAATTCTTCTACATTCAATTTGATGACATTTTTAATACGATAACATACTTATGAATCAGTAGAAAGTTTTAAGACAGAAAAGTGCCCCATACCTCATGCTATTGCACTAGTCTGTTATACAGCCATGTCCCCACAAAATGATTCTCCATAAACCACAAGTAATCTTTCCAAAATATAAATCTGAAATTGAAGATATAAAATAAGAATAAAATCCAGCACGCTGTAAATGACAGGTTCCTTTTTGGTCCCCCTCCACTGTCTTCATCAGAACTGCACTTGAAAGTTCCCCAGACTACATCACAGCAGTACCAACCACCCACAATCACGCAGGTAGGTTTTTTTCCTCTTCTGTTAGTTCTCACCTTAGCTTTCTTCTTCTTCTCTTTTATATTTGAACTTTTAAAAAATTTTTGTTCATGAATCACTGTTTCTATGAAGCCTCTCCCCTCTCTTACAATTTCCACTATGTTCTATACTCTCAAGAGCAGTAATATATTTTTCAGTCTAATGTCATGCCCTGCTTCTCTGTAAAACTAGGAAATTCCTGAGGCTGGAGACCATGCCATTACTCTGTTGGAGATATCTCAGTATGTGACATAAACACTGAAAAATCAAGGAAACAAAGAAAGTACATTTCTTCTGCTATCAAAGTAGCATTTATTTTACTTAAAATGTGCTACCAGAGCTATACTTGCTGCTAGTCATTTCCCATTACTGATGAAATCTAGCTGATCTCAAATAGCAAGTGCATTTAAACATATCTTATGCTCCCTTTTCAAATATGAAGTTTTTTTTAATTACTATTCACAGAACCTAGAACTTATGGGAAAATGACACGGTTTTATTTGTTTTTTCCAAGTCAACAGGTATGATGAATTTAACCCACTGCTACAAAAGAAGTAGAAAAAAAAATAAAGAAATGGGATAAACAAGTGAAATTCTAAGCTAATGTGAAACTCTTGGACTATGACAATACCTATGAGTATCATAAATTTAACAATCACCTACATATTTCTATGATTCGTTGTCATTCTACTTTAACTCTTTAAGCACAACTAGGATGAGAAGCCAATTCCCTGCCATCAATCTCCAGATCCCAGTCCACATTTAGTAATCAGACTTTCATTTCATGTGGAAGTAAAAAAAGATTTTAAATACTTTCTGCAAACTATTATTGATTTTATAAATCTTTGACAAGATGAATAATACATATTCTTTCTTGAGATGGCATTTCTCCAGCGGTTACCACCTCTTTTAAACAGGTTGTAAGTCAGTCCAATGGGAGAAAATTAGGATGTCTGACCCATGTACATATGAAGGGACAAATAAAAGAATCAAGGTGTGACATAGAATTGTGAATGAAGAAAATACTGACAACATTGCTTAACTAATCTTTTACTAAAGAAGAAATGATAGTGGCATGACAGAGTAAATGAAGAGCCGAGACTTAAATTCACATGTTGGTGCCTCATATTACATACCTTGTCCCATTATATTTCACTACAGAGAAATGATAGGATCTGTAGTGTGAATCCTGATTGGTTTTGATAACAAAAACCCAGAGGCAGCTAAAGGGGACTAGCTCCTGTCTCCTCTTTCCTTATATTCCTTTCTCTGCCCAACCATATCACTTCCTGTCTTCATCTCTTTAGTGCTAGAATTAAAGGTGTGTGCCACCCAAGTACTGGATTCAAAGGCATGAGAGCCTAAGTGCTAGAATTGAAGGCATGAGCCTCCACAGCCTAGCTCTGTTTCTCTTTTAGATTGGATCAATCTCCTGTAGTACAGGGTGGCCTGAAACTCCTGATCTTTCTGCTTAGTCTTCCCAAGTGTTGAAATTAAAGGTATAAGCCAACACTGCCTGGCCTCTATAGTCAACTAGTGGCTAGCTCTGCCCTCTGATCTTCTGGCAAGCTTTACTTTAGATCACTAAACAAAATATCACTAAATGACCTTAGTAAAAGGCATATTAGGTTCTTTAGACTTTGAAGTTCCAAGATTATATATAAATGTTTAATAGATACTACTAATACACACATAACAGTACATGTTGTATATATTCATGAAATGACAGTATCTATAAAATGATAAATGCCTTTGTCGTATATAGTATTTAAGAATACCTCCCAAGAGTTTGTATGTTTGGAACACCAGCAGTATACAATACATAAAACTAAATACCATACAGCTCTTAAATTAAAAAAAAAAAAAAAAAAAGCCACACACCTAGGCTGAGAAAAATTAACTTTCGCTCTGATCTTCTCTATCTCTTTTAAAGTTCTGCAAAATCATTACTTCCCCTCTTTCACTGTCCAAACATACACAAATATTTTCTACATAGAATAAAAACTAGTCATACAATAGTTATGACATGGGATAAATTAATTGGTCTAATTCACTATACTGCCATTTTTTAAAAAATTAGACAGTATTTTTTATTGTTATTTTTATACCCTAGGTTAGCCTTATTAACTGTTTAACCCTATACTGGAATTTCAAAGCTGAACTCAGACTCTTAGAAGGATCAATTAAAATATGCACACTAAAGGAATTATTAAAATGATTAACATACTTCTATCCATACTTTCACTAGTCAGTCTCACTTTAAAATTCAATCCATATTAACCAAATAAAGAGCCATTGAAAAGTTAGACAGTACTTATTACATTCTATCAGTTCTGAAACAGAAACAGAGTGACACTAAAACACTCTTAACATTTTGTTTGAAGTACAATATCCCGAGCAAACAGAGACAGTATTCTCTGGAGAAGCTGGTGGGAGAAAAAAGGCACTAAATTTGAAACTAACTTACAAGGAAAACATAAAGCAGAAACCATATTACCACTATCTATTTTATCCAAAAGGAAAAGCAATTTAAAAAAAAAAAGGACAAAATTCTATCATCTCATGATGTTCTACAAAGAATTTATAAGCTAAAAACAAAACAAAATAAAAGGTATCATCATTGTTAAATATTTACTGTTTTAATTATTCACTTTGCTTCACTGGAAATCACTGTTCCAAAGAGATTATTAAGTTGTGTAAAAAATTATGAGGTTGAATTGATATTTTTTTCTAAGATTTAAATCAATAAGCCTGTGTCATTAAGGCAGTAAAATTCTCTAATCCAAAATTTCACACACTATAAAAAATGTATAAATAGAAATGGTTAAAAATATATTGTCTTCTGTTCACTACAGCAGTATTTTCTTCTAGCAATCATATTTTAATACTATTCTGACTTACAAGTGGATTAGTATAGCTGCTAAGAGATTACGATGCCAAAATTCATGTGCCAGATATGGTGGCACATACCTTTAATCCCAGTATTCTGAAAGCAAAGGCAGGCAGATCTCTGTGTACAGGGCCAACCTGGTCTACAGAGCTAGTTTCAAGACAGCCAAGGCTACACAGAAAGACCTTCTCTTGAGAAATTAAAAAAAAAAAAAGAAAGAAAGAGGAAAGAGGAAGAAGAGGAAGGAGGAGAAAGGTGAAGAAGAAGAAGAAGAAGAAGAAGAAGAAGAAGAAGAAGAAGAAGAAGAAGAAGAAGAAGAAGAAGAAGAAGAAACAGCAGCAGCAGCAGCTGCTGCTACTGCTTCCAACATCAGGAAAACAATATACTATCTAAAAGACTTCAATTCTAAATTAAAAATAAGTGCTTTTAATACAGTAAAGTGTGGTGGTATGTTATATATTTGATACTCCAGATTATCTTGATCTGTTTTTATTAAATATGCATCACCACATATCACCTAAAAGATTTAGAGAAACTGTAATTTTAAACCCTAAAATGAACTGCATAATATCCTGTATTTTCCATAATAGCTACTCTTATTGGCCGTGGCAGACTCTTATTTTATTGTCATTCCTATAGTTCAATGCTCTAATGCTCATTTCTCTTCTTCATTTCTGGATTGTATTTCTAAGGTTCTAAGAAATGCATTTAAAATATAAGAAAAATTTAACATTTTTTCACAATATATGCTTGCCAAAGTATGTTACCTCTTCCCAAGTTTTTCTACATTACAAACAAGTACAGGCGATGGCAAAATTTCAGCCATCTGCAAAGTAAATGAAAATAATATATAATTTTAAATGTAGAATGAATGTTACCTAATTTATTCACATATAAAATTAGCTCTCAAATATTGTATCGTGTTACCAAAAAACAATGAAAACTAAAAGAAAGATTTGTAGCAAGACCACTTCTGAACAATAAAGTTATGATGACTATTATAAACTTCCTTTCCTGAACTAAAAACAATCAGGAGGAATGAAATAATAAACCAAAAGAGTGGGTATGAAACTGAGAGGACTGATAACTGAGTTTGATGGGGTTCATAATGTAAAATAATAATTTAAAAAAAGAACTCTTACTGCCCTTTTCTTATTTTTTTAACTTTTATTTTTTATTATGAATAAAGTCATATTTTTTATCCGTGTATATCCTTGTTAGAACCCAGATTCCATTCCCAGCATCCACAAGGGCCTGTAATCTAAGTTTCATAGAATTCAATGCCCTCTAACCTCCACCAACACCTGCACTCACAAGGTACACAGAAAGCCTGGGCTGAAAAGAAGGTTCAGCAGTTAAGTGCATTGACTGCCCTTCCAAAGGACCTGGTTCAATTTCCATCACACATATGGCAGCTTATGGCTGCTTATAGCTTCAATTCTAGGGGACCCAACACCCTTACACAGACATGCATGCAGGCAAAGCACCAATACACATAAAGTAAAAATAAGACAAAATAAGTCAAGATATGCAAGAATAAGGATTTCAAAGCTAAATGACTATTGGGAGAAAATCAGGTTGAAGCATACTAAGTGTTATTGAGAGTAAGCATGCAAAAAGTGTTATCATAAAATGACAATATGCCATGAAATCCAGAGTAAAAGTAATCACAAAGAGAAATAAAATAATTACCTGTTTATTATTTTACTGGTATTACAAACCATTTTGCCATTCTGTTTAATTTTTAAAGTTAAAGTTATTTAATATATTTTAACTTTGATTAAAAGGAACTATTTCTGTTAAACTTAAAGAAAAAGCCCAAGTTCTTTGAAATAAGAAATTATTTCCAATAAGGTTTACTCCCCTCCAGAAGCTTACAAATGGTTTCTGAAATTATTTTAACTATTATCAATCTAGAGAAATTTACTTAAAAACAACCAGTAAGAGTTAAAACTAATGATGCTAACTATAGCAATTCAGAACATTATAATTAAGTTTTGCAAATACTTGTCAGGTGGATAAAATAAAACTAATTCAGTAAATTTTAAAATGCACTTGAACCATTAAAGAACTGTAAATGAATCAAGACTATTATATATACATATGTGAAATCTATGCTTAGGCCAAGTATGTTAGGAAATAAAACTATTGTATTGATACTTGATAATTATGAGCAGAAATACAAACAAGTAACTGTAACAGAGTCTGAAATTTTAAGTAAAATGTTGACATTAATTTATCCTACAAATAACAAAGCATGGATCTTAAAAATGAAAAAATATTTAATCAAGATGAATAAAATTGCAAATAAGTTCTAGTTTCACACTTAATTTCCAAAGTGTCTTACATTGTTTGGCAAAAAAACAATAAAAATGTTACTACATAATTATATATATTACAAACAGTAACAAAAGAAAGGGATAAGGAGAATATTATAATCCAAATTCTAGTTGTTATTTAATATAAACTCAAAGCCAGATATTGGGGAAAAGCTGTATATCTGAGAGTGGAAACAGACCACATTCAATTATCATCCAGCCAACTTCTCAGGGTAAAAGCTATCTCCAAAGTCCTCAGCCTGGTTGAGGTATCTATAGAATCCCACACTGTCTGCCTATGCCTCCTTAAATATCTTCTTTGCCCAGTTGTTTCACTTCCGGGTTCAATTCTGCATCATAATTCTAGAATTAGGATCAAAGGTGTTAGCTACTAATATTTGGTAGTTAGGCCTTGAAATCACAGAAATTAAGAAAGATCTCTGTCTCTGGAGTTATGGAATTAAAGGTATAAATCACCATGCCAAATCCATGCTGGGATTAAAAGAGTAAATTACCACTCTCTGACCCTCCAGGCTTGACTGTGGGTGGATCTGTTCTCTGACATTCCAGACTGGTTTTATTAAATAGAAACAATATCACTACATATTATTTACATAATCACTCAGATTTCTCTATGCTAAAACATATATAATTATCTCTATCTCTAGCTAGCTAGCTATCTCTAGCTCAATAAAACATTACTTAGTATCAACTAAGACTTAGCAGACAAATATTTTTTAATGTAACCTGAAAATTCTAGCATATTTTACAATTTAAACAGTGTGTTTCATTTTTAAGCAAACAGAGAGAAATTTGTTACTGGAACTATTTTGCAATGTAACCATATCATCACAGTTTAAGATAAACCTAAAATGCAAGAAAAAGAGAAAAAAGAAACTTCCACCAAAAAAAAGTACATAAATAGCTCTCCAAAGAAAACAAAAATAATTAATAAAAATAACAGGTATGTTAATAAAAAAGCAAAAGGCAAATTTACTTCATATATTCAAAGGGGCATTAAAATCTACCTATTAATACGTAGCTTTCAAAATCACAAAAAAAATCATAACTTTAGTTGATAAAAACATTGTGATTTTTGAAAAGTGTTGTGTGGCATCTTTAACTTTATGACCAATGGGTAACACTATGTCTCTGAGAAGATCATTTCCAACATTAATATTCTGACCTCTAAGAAAAGTGATATATAAAGTATATAGTGAGGAAAAAAATATGTGTTTTTATGGGCTTCCAAAGGGGAATTCTTGTCACTAAAATCCATATAATAATATTGATTTTTTTTTAACTGCCAAATTACAGTCTAAAATACGCGAACCAGATTTGTCATAATGATTTATTTAAGAGAAAAAAAAAAAAAAAAAAAAAAAAGGCTTGACTGCATTACCAAAAGCAAAAAAAATCTTTGTACAAAATTTCAGCACAAAACTGAAAGAATATTAAAATTCAAGTTACTTTTACGGTGTCCAGTAACCTAAAACTGACCTTGTCAATCTGTTCGAGTTTGTAGTCATTCTGATATATCTGTCAAACATCAATTCAGCAACAGCTTACATCTAAGACAGTGAATCACTTTTATGCTACTCTCATTTCTTTCCATACAAGATTCGATGTTCAATGTATGAAAATGCATTATTTTCTTATAAAAGATTTTTTAGAATCAACTACAATATTCAAAATATTCCATTCTTTCAAATGAAAATAAGTTGCTTATTGATGTGACAGTGTTTCATTTAAATTATCTTAAAAATTCAACTGCTATCTTAGTTAGGGTTTCTATTGATCTAATGAAAAACTATGGTCACAAAGCAAGCAAAAAAAAAAAGCAAAAAAAAAAAACATTATTTGGCTTACATTTCCATATTGCTTTTCATTATTGAAGGAAGTCAGAACAGGAACTCAAACAGGGAAGAAAACCTGGAGGCAGGAGCTGATGCAGAGTCCATGGAGAGGTGCTATATAATGGCTTGCTTCCCATGGCTTGCACAGTCTGCTTTCTTATGGAACCCAGAACCATCAGCACAGGGATGGTACCACCCATCATGGATTGAACCCTCCCTTTTTGATCACTTTGATCTGGATCTCAAGTAGCATTTTCTCAATTGAGGTTCCCTTCTTTCAGACAAATCTAGCTGAGTGTCAGGTAAACATAGTACTACCCAGCACACCTGCCAAGGCTAAAAATGTTTCCAACTGAACATGCCTAAGCATTCCCAATTTAAAAAAAAAAAAAAAAAAAAAAAAACTAATCCCTAATAAGATTTCACAGAAAGAAATATTTAAAAAATAGAATTTGCCTTTATTTTCTGAGAACAGAAATGATATGACATCATAAAACTTATAACAAAATTCCATCATGTTTTTTAGATAAGCCTGACAGAAAATACTTGCTGTCAATTTCAGTTGATCTCTACCCATCATCAGAATCAGCAAATACTTATTTTGTGCCTACTGTCTAGGCATCATTGCTTCAGGTTTGGGAGATAAATTAGGCAACAGGACAAGTTGTCTTCCTTTCACAAACAACTTCTTAACTGCAGTATAAGGAGAATCATCAAATAAATATGCCAAATAGGAAAATAATACATAAAACTAGACAACAATAGCTTTAAAAAGTTAAAATTAAGCAGATATTTTTTATAAGGCTATCACAAACCTTTTACTGAGGATGATGTGATGACCTCTAAACATAAAGCGTAAGAGATGGCAGGAGATCTGTGGATAGGAATCTAATCCCCAAATCCTCAACAACTGGAGGGCCAAATACACGCTGCAGAGGGCAGGAAGATCTGTGTGACTGAAAAACATGAGCAAATCTGTTCTAGTTATCAAACATGTATTGATTAAATAATGAAAATTATACTAAATGTTTTGTTATAATTAGTTGATAAAAATATAGTCACGGGCCTCACATGCATATGCTTATAATACAGAATAATAAATATCATAAGGCATTTGAGCTGGCTTTTAAAGAGGGATCAACCATACTAAGTTCTTCCAAAAATATAAATCACAGAAAATCAAAGGAAGACACTATCTATAGAAATTAAGTGTAGCCCTTCCTCAGAAAGTTAGAAGCAGATCTAGCACAAGACTTAACAATACCACTTTGGGGCATATACCCAAGAAACTCAATTTCCCATTCAAGAGACAAATGCTCATCGATGTTCAAGGCTGTTCTGTGCATTATTAAATGTGCATGGAAACTGCCTACATGTCCATCAAACAATGGGCAAGAAAAATGTAGTACCTATACACAATGGAATTTTATTCACTTGTTAAAAAAAAAGTAATAAAATTTGCAGGTAAATGGACTGGAAGCAAAAACAAACAAACAAAAACAACTATATAGAGTCAGGCTTCTCAGGCCCAGAAAAACAAAAGTCGCATGTTCTCACTGATGTGTAGGTATAAGTATAAAATATTTAGATTTGTATGCTTAATGTGGAATACCTAGAGACTCCTGGAAGTTGTAAGAAGATCAGTGGAAAGAAGGGAGGAGAAAAACCTTAAGGGATGAGAGGAATATGAAGGGTATATGAGGGGAAAGGAGGTATGACAGGAACAGAGGTTTAAGTTAGTAAGTTGGGAAATGGATGGTTCCATAGGGTAGAAGATTAGGTTTGAACCTAACAAGTATAATTTTACTTAATGTACATAATATCAAATTACCCTCTAAATTTTAATCTCTCTACTCTCTGATTAGTGCCACTCTCAGACCTCTCTGTGCAGGAGATGGCAGTTAAAACAAAAAACTTACATCTGGTTTTACATCTGGTAAAAGTACAGAGGGTAAGTGACTGTGAAGTGCTCAGTCACAAATGGAACATCTATGTCAATGGTCCTCCAGGGTCAGCAACAAGACTGACAAACCTTTAGCCCAATGAACCCAGAGAAAGAATCTAAATTAATAAAATGAGAGAGCAAGTAGATAGAGCAACAGACATTGATGAAATCCAGAGAGGTATTAGGACATGCTTCAAACACCTATATTTCACCATATTGAAAAGCCTGAAAGAAATGATCAATGCCTTAATCTATAGGATTAAATGGTTTGAAGAAGAATGTCCCACACAGCTCTGGTATTTGAATACTTGTTTCTTAGTTAATAACACTATTTGGGGAGATTTAGGAGGTTCAGTCTCCATGAAAGGACTAAATTACAGGAGGGAGGAGATCAAAAGCTGGATCAGATCTTAAAACTGATCTGTGCTGCCAAGGTTTTATAGTGCAAGAGAGATTATACAAGCTAGTGAGGTGAAAAACCATCTGTGGTATTATTTAGTAGCAAGCACAGCAAACTACAATACAACCTGACAGACAAGATATGAGACTGGAGCAATAATAGTAGCACAAAAGTTATTAAGGTAAACCAACCATTTATGGACTAGGAATAAGAACTGCTCAACAGGAGGAACTTCAGTCTTAATCATAGCCCTTGAGAGAAACCTTATACTGTTCTCTTGCTAAACAGGTATTCTAATTGCCTTCTTAATATTTGTTTACACACACAGGTTCCTGTTGTTCTCAACCTTAATCAGAGAAGCTTCTCTCTACAATCATTAGCAGTTACTGCAGAGAATTAGAATTGGTCCATACTGAGAACATGTGACTAATGATTACTAAGCCCTAAATGGAATAGCTATATCAGCCCTTACCTCAAGCTCAGAAAACATAGCAGAAAAAAATGTGAAAATTAGAGGATTAAGAATGGTGCTGTGAACATGGCATGACCATTTCATTCATGAACAAACTCTAGCTACAGTTATCTACACAAGAACCCTACATACCAAATAGCACCAATAAGCTCAGCCAACATTCTACCATGTATCATTGACTGGTCTCAGTGGGTTTCAAAAAAGATAAAAGAGGAAAAGAACGAACGTTAAGAGTGAAGAGAGATGGGCTAAAGATGCCTGGGGAAGATAGAGAGAGAAGTTGAAAGAGATACAGTATTGACATGTGTGGCATTCTCACAAAAAAAATTTAAAGATTCCATTAAAAATAATAAATTTAAGTTAATAATATTTTTATTAAGAATAGAACTTCACAAATTAATGGTATTACCATATCCTTTACATATATAAGGGATTAATAGCTATACTACTGAGCATTATGTTACTTCTATATCCATTCAGAGAATTATTGTAAGGGTTCACACCAATTTAATCAGTTGTAGTTTTTCCACTTCAAACATAAAACTATCACTTTCAAACATCCACACTGGGTATTCAAGAAGAAATGTAGAAAATGTCTACAAAAACCAGGTATCAGTGAGTTCAAAGATGCAAGCAACTGAGATCCTGTATTGCTCTTGTGCAGAGCAGAATAAGAGTTCAGTGCACACTAATCCTTAGGCCAAACCTTCTCTCTAGGCCAGGGACACAGACCCAGCTCCCCACCCACACCCAGCCCTGCCCTAAACCAAACAAAACTGGGAGACTCCACCCTCAGAAATTCCAAGAAATACACAGCAGGAGGGACAGCCCATGGCCAAACCCCTACTCAAAAGCAAATAGCATAATCACACTTGAACATCTGGAGATCCCACAGTGCACTGGTCCAGAGGAGACTAGGAGAGCTGACTAAAAGAGCTAAGAGCCAACCAAGAGCCCACTAAGAGTGAACCCTGTGGCAGCTGAAGACACACAACCCCTGGACTCTCATCTGACTAAGAGCAAACTAAAAGCTGACTAGAAGTGAATCAAGAACAATGGGTAGACATCAGTACAAAAATACATGTAACAACATAAGGAACAAGGCATCACCAGAAGTAAGTGGTTCTAAAACACCAAGACCTGAACAGAGCAAACAAAAGGAAACAACCTTAAAAACAACTTTACGAAGATTACAGAAACCTTAAAAAAAGATATTTAAAATTTCCTTAAAATATAGAAGAAAATACAAACAAAAAATTGAAAGAGATTAACAAAGCCCTGGGGCGGGGGGAAGAAGACCAATTGGTGAAAGAAACATTCAAGGAATTACAAACTGAAACAGAAGCAATAAAAAAGGCACAAAACGAGGCAAAGCTAGAAATAGTAAATCTGAAGAAACAAAGCAGAACTCCAGATACAAGCATAACCAACAGAATCCAAGAGATAGAGGAGAGAATGGAAATAGATACGTGCGTCAAAGAAAACATTAAACCCCAAAAAAAGCAAAAAAAAAAATCCAGGAAATTTGGGACATCATGGAAAGACCAAATCTGAGAATAATTAGAAAAGAAGAAGGAGAAGACTACCAACTCAAAGGCACAGACAATATATTTAACAAAATCATAGAGGAAAACTTCCCCAACCTAAAGAAGGAAATGCCTAGAAAGATACAAGAAGCTTACAGAACACCAAATAGATTAGATCCCCCCCAAAGAAAAATCTGCTGGCCACATAATAATCAAGCCACAAAACATACAGAAAAAGGAAAAAATACTAAGAGCTATAAAGGAAAATGGTCAAATTATGTATAAAAGCCAGACCCATCAGAATAACACCAGACTATTCAGTGGAAACAATGAAAGCAAGGAGGTCCTGGTCAGAAGTCACACAGACACTAAAAAATCCAGACTACTACACGAAGCAAAACTAACAACCACCACAGATGTAGTAAACAAAATATTACATGACAAAACCAGATTTAAACAACACCTATCCAAAAACCCAGCCCTACAGAAAGCATTAGAGGGAAAACTCTAACCTAAAGAAATACAGATACACCCATGAAACTACAAGCAATCAAAAACCCCACAGAAGGAAAGCCTAAAGAAGAAAAATACAAACAAGCTACTACCAAAAATAAGAGGAAATAACAATTAGTGGCCATTAATGTCCCTTAATATCAATGAACTCAATTCACCCATTAAAAGATACTCTCTAACACAATGGATACAAAAACAGAAGCCATCCTTTTGCCGCATACAAGAAACACATCTCAACTTCAAAGACTGACACAGGCTCAGAGTAAAGAGTTGGGAAAAGATTTTCCAATCAAATGGTCCCAAGAAACAAGCTAATATCTAACAAAATAGACTTCAAACTAAAATCAATCAAAAGAGACCAGGACTGACATTACTTATTCATCTCCGGAAAAATCTACCAAGATGACGTCTCAATCCTGAATACTTACGCTCCCAACATAAAGGCACCTACATATGTAAAAGAAACACTACTAAAGCTTAAACCCCACATCAAATGTTACACTCTACTAAAGGGAGACTTCAATACCCTACTTTCACCCTTGGATAGGTCAACCAAACAGAGACTCAACAGAGAAAAGGGGTATAACAGATGTTATCATGCAAATTGACTTAACAGATATATACAGAAGCTTCCACCCAAACACAAAGGAATAAACATATCTCAGCACCCCACTGGAACTTTATCTAAAATTGACCACATACTTAGTCACAAAGCAAACATCAATAGATACAAAAAAAATGGGAATAACCCCTTGTATCATATTAGACCACAATATTCTAAAATTCAACAACAACAATCACAGAAAGTCTATCAAATCATAGAAACTGAACATCTCTACATTGAACCACCTCTTCGTCAAGAAAGAAGTTAAGAAAGAAATCAAAGACTTCCTAGAACTTAATGAAAATGAATCCACAACGTACCCAAACTTGTGGGACACAATGAAAGCAGTGTTAAGAGGAAAATTTATAGCACTAGATGCCTATATGAAAAACCAAGAGAACTCTCACACAAGAGACCTAACAATTCAGCTGAAGGCTTCAGAACAACTAGAAGCAAACTCACCTAGAAGGAGCAGACTGCAGGAAATAATCAAACTTAGGACTGAAATCAATATAACAGAAACAAAGAAAACAATACAAAGAATCAATGAATCAAAAAGTTGACAAAGTCAACAAGATAAATAAACCCATACCCAAACTAACCAAAAGGCAGAGAGAGAGTATCCAAATTAACAAAATCAGAAATGAAAAGGGGAGCATAACAACAGACCTCCAGGAAATCCAGAGAATTATCAGGTCATACTTTGAAAATCTATACTCCACTAAAATAAAAAACCTAAAAGAAATGAACAGCTTTCTGGACAGGTATCACTTACCAAAATTAATCAAGATCAGATAAATGACCTAAACAGGAAAAATTGAAGCTGTTACTAAAAGTCTCCCAAATAAAAAAAGCCCAGGACCATATGGTTTAACTGCAGAATTCTGTCAGACATTCAAAGAAGAGCTAATACTAATACTCTTCAAACTGTTCCTTACAGTAGAAACCAATGGAATGCTGCCAAACTCTTTTTATGAGGCCACAATCACCCTGATAGCCAAGCCACTCAAAAGATGCAACAAAGAAAGAGAATTACAGACTAATTTCTCTCATGAACATTGAGCACATTCCCTGCTAAGGAGTGCTGAACCCAGCCTTGAAATTGAGATAAGAAAATCAGACCTTCCTGGAGTGGATGCACCAAGCTGAGCTGACCCACCTTGGGACTTCCTGCCCTTTTGGGAGAGAGGGTTGCTGGATGGGGTTAGGGAGGCTGAAGGCAAACTGGGAGGGATTGGGAACAGGGAAGGATGGATGAGCAGAGGATACACGGAAAAAAAAAAGATATATGTGTGTGTGTGTATATATAAATTGTAAAAAGGAAAAAAAGATGAAAGCAACTAACTATACTGAGTAAGTAAAACAGATATAGCAGATAACTTTAGCATAGCTCATTCAACCCTCATTCATATTCTCACTATGCCTATTCTCCTCCAAAATAAGGGCTAGACAGCTAAAATACTATTTTTAGCATTCTATAGCTAGTTACATGACATGGCTTTGTATCACAGAGGCAAATCTCTATAAGCAAGCATGTCTTTCTAAAAGGACACTCAAGAAGAAGCTTTTTAGCATTTCCTTTGTTATTCTTTCTGCTTGAAAGCTAAGAGTGTTTCAGCAGTAGAAATCCCTGGGGAAATAAAAAAAACAAAATTTAGCGATAGGGCTCAAAAAAGAAAGTGGCTACTTCGATTCTTGATTATATCCATTGCTGCTGAACTAAAAAGCCTTGTAGTTTCCTATGATATGAGACAAATAAAACTCTTACTCAAATATTTAAGTTGTTGTTAAGATTGTTTTCTATTGAAATGAGGGGCCTTTTACCATTCAAAATGCAAAAATAAAAGGTGAAATTGAAGCCCATGTTGGTAGCATATGCCTTTAACTCCAGGAGAGGAAGAGGCAGAGGCAGGTAAGTTACTGTGAGTTTAAGGCCAGCCTGGTCTATAGAGCTAGTTCTAGGACAACCAATGCTGCATATATATATATATATATATATATATATATATATATATATATATATATGAATGATTGATAACAACAACAAAATAAAAATGTAGTTTGACTATCAGAGCTCTTTATGACTTAGAAGTGATCTAGTCCTTCTTTGGGTATAAAAATAATATTTCTGAATTTTTATTCATATTTTTTCAGTCACCTTGACTATTTTAATGAATGTCAAATCCCTCCATGGAGTCTGTATCTTCTATATTCATTATAAGACATTTCTCTTTCTTTTCTTAATTGGAGCCTTCAATTCCCAAAACTTACAAAAGCATTTTAAAATGCTGAATATAACATTCGTGTATGTAACACACCCATAAACACAAAGTGATAATAAGCAAAAAGAAAGAAGAATGAAGGGGGGGGGAGAAACCAAGCATTTCAAAGTAAAAACTGGTTTTCAATTCCTTGGACATTTTTTTTTCTTTTTTTTTATTATTATGAATAAAGAAGTCACATTTACTATCCTTGTATATCCTTATTCAAGGTCCCTTCTCCCTCCAACCACATCAAGTCATTCTCTCTTCTCCACATCTCCCCTTCCCCACCCCCCTACGATGAGCAGGCAGTTCAAAGGTCCCACTGTCCCAATATTGCTTAGTTCAGCCTCTACTCCTGGCAGATCCAGTTTTCTCCCCCCAACCTCAAGACTGAGTCAGGTGTTCCTCTAGGGGGAGTGGGATCCAAGGAATCAGTCCAAGGTGTTTCTGATCCCAAGCTGTTCAGTGGTTGTGGTTTGCAGCTTGGGCATGCTTGGCTTTTTTGTTTGTTTGCTTGCTTGCTTGTTTGTTTGTTTAGAGTTCACTAATGAGTGAGTACATCCCCTGCTTATCTTTCTGAGACTGTGATACCTTGCTGAGGAGGATATTCTCCAAGTCCATCCATTTGCCTGCAAATTTTAGGATATCATTTTTTGTTCCCGCTGAGTAGTATTCCATTGTGTAGATGTACCACAGTTTGTTAATCCATTCTTCAGTTGAGGGACATCTAGGTTGTTTCCAGGTTCTTGCTATTACAAATAACACTGCTATGAACATAGTTGAGCTAATGCCATTGGACATTTTATAAAGGTTCTGTATACTAATATATGCAGTATAGTTTTTAAAATGAAGAACATTCATATATATACATATACTTTTAAAATCAGTAACCCAGTTGTTAAAATTTGTCCTGCTTTAAAAAAATTCTAAACTAATATTTTGTATACTATTTCCCCAGACATATATTATTGTCATAGTTCTTATCTCTAAAAAGTGCCTTTAAATAATAATCTCCATCTATAAATATTCTCTCACATACATACACATATAAACCTCTTAAACAAATTTTAAATAAGTATTTTTCTTGAAATTTTTTTATGGTAGAGTACTTAAAGAATTCATTAATTTCAATTATCAACAACTCCATATATGACATTGCTTTTTCTGCCTCTTTTTATTCAAATATATTTCACTGTGCTCATTCAAAGGAGAATTACACATTCAGAAAACATTTGAGTTCCTCTCATTTACCCTTTCAGTGGTTGAGGATAATAATAGAGTAAAAAACTCACATTCTTCATGGGTTCTCTTTTCTTTTCCCCCCATTTGGTAAAATATCAACTTCTAATCTCCAAAGCCAAAAAGCAGTGGGTAATATTTAATGTCCTCTAACAGAAGCTTATAGTTTTAGGGAAGGAAAGCAGAATCAGGACAATATGTTAACGCCAATTTATTATTTAAAAAATTAACATATGAAATAACAGTATCTTACTCTAGATAAAATTAGAGAAACAGTAAATAACTATAGAAACAGTTAATCTAAGAAAGGGGAAGTAAAAGAAAAATAAAATGTTTTAACTATCTCTACATATGGCTAATGGCTAAGGTGAAATTACTGAAAGTTATCTACCTCTACATTTTCACTGAGATAACGTTCGAAGGACCAGGCTTTCTCTGTGTGACAAACTAAAGCTACAGCTTTTTCTTTCTGAGAACCCAAGAACAGAAAAAAGATAATAATCACAGTAACAGAACCTAAGTACTACCTTTCAAAACAGGTATTTAAAGGTAATCTACAGAATCCATATAATCTGAAAAGAATAATCAGAGATTGCACTCTCCCACATTAGGAAAAGCATCTGAACTTCATTTGCTATTTTCTCTTTTAAAACAATTCTAGAATCCTTATGTGATACACAATCCCTCCTCAAGGGTCTATTTTTATTTGGTTATCTTTTTTGGGTTGTGCACTAAAGATGGAGTTTACAATGAGCTGAATAGACAGCATACAAAAGGCTTTAGAACTATACCATATGGTCAGGGAAAGGGACAATCTGGACAATCCCCACTTCAATCTGCAAGCCTGCTCACCGCTATAACACTGTAAAAATATTAATATGATAAAAAAGGAAAGACAGAAATACTATATCGTTATCAATATTATGTAAGTACTGTTTGGAAATTTTACTGATAAAATGTAATAAAAATTCATTTTAATTTGTATTCTGAGACTTGGGATGCACCACCCATGCACACCACTATTCAAAAGAAACAGTATTACAGCAGGGTATGTGTGGGCATTAACTTAAGATTTGGAAATTTAGGGAAAACACACACACACACACTTTTACAGACGCACATTGGCAGGAGCTGATGTATAAGATGACACATTCTTGGAAATCAAATAAAAGCATTAGGGAAATACCCATTGTTGCCTGGTGAAGGCCTAATCACATGGACACAGCTGGAACCAATGTAGATCATTCATTAATAAAACTGTATTGTAGTCACCACTTTTTAATGCATTTCACTTGCTGTTATAGCCAAATCCTAGAATGTCTTTGTTCAGTGTTGGTAGGATTATTTTAATAAGAAATGTGAGAAGATTTAGGACAAGGATTTAAAAAAAAAAATAGTTTAAATGCTAAAACTGAGAGTTGCTCAAAAATCTTAATGTCATCTTACCTTGCATATATTAGCAGCAGTTTAAAATATGCAGTGTAAGTCTGAAAAGGAGAACTCATATGGTATTATAGACAAAAAGTGAACAGTGTGAGATGTCACAGAAAACATGAAATATTTGTGAAAGTATTTTGTAACATTAGGCACAGAAGAAATTTAAATGTATCAAAAATTAGATAAACAGAAATCTAAAAATACTTTCTTGTAAAGTAGTCTCTACTGAAATGTGACAATGACCTACACCCTGTACGCCTAAAGAAAGTACATTCATGTTTTGAAATGCATAATTTAGAAAACATGACGATGTTTCAGCTGCTTAACAAAAATAATATATTCGACCATCTACTAAAAAAGTTGTGTTTGAAGTTATACTGATTTTCAAATGAAATTAATCACTATTTATAATCAAAATTTAGTACATGAAGTAATAAAAATAAGATAAAAAGCAATATTTGACTCATTTTGTGTTATCTAACCAATTTTCCATGTCCTCGCAAATGATAATTTATAGTATAATTTTTCAAAATCATATCAAACCAAACTAGTTTATGAGAAATGTTGTGAGTTAAACAAAATACAGAATTTATTGTCTACAATGAAAGCTTTGATAAAATTGATCAAAAGATGTTTATATTTTACAATTCCTTATATATGGTATTTCTCCTATGTATCTATGTGTATATGTCCCAAGTTAATAAAGTCTTACTATAGGGGAAAAACGGAGCATTTTAATAAAACTCTTTATACTTAGTAAATAATATTAATAAATAGTACTACCCAATATATCAAATTATAATACCAAATCTTGGCACTAGGAATTCAAGACAAAACTATAATGAACTTAAAATAGACCAAAGAAAACAAAATTTCATTTATGTTCCTTCTGATATCACCATAATCAGAAGGTTAAAGTTAGCCTAAATATTCAATTCAAGAAAACTGCCAGGCAGCTCATCCAGATTCCTTCAGTACTTCCTCAATGGGGGAAGGAAAACACTGGGAAAGCAGTAATTAAAGTAAGTAGTACATAAGCACTGAACATAAAAAGCAATTTGAATATTTGTTTGTTTTGCTAAAGTAATGAGGCAATGTGTTGCTGAACCTGTCTTGAGTGAGGAAAAATAACAGGTGAGTTTATTTAATGCATAATTCTAATCTACCCGTTTACCCAAAACCTTTCAATTATTTTAAAATACTTCCTAAATAAAAAGTATATCTCAGGTTTAAATAAAAAAAAAAAAAACACCTGTTACCCATTGCAATTATGTTAATGATTCCTCTGTAGATATAGTTTCCTACACATACAGCATTAAAAATGTGTATTAATAACTCTATTATAAATCACCATTTACTTTCTTTTCAATCACATGCATTATGCTGTTACAAGACTAGATTAGTTTTTCCTCCCAAAGTTAATAAATATTTTAAATATAAATCAGTCAAAAATAATATCAATCTCATTCTTAAAAACATATTCTCTTCATATCTACATTGATCATAAAACACTAATATTTAAAATATAACTTGAGAGCCTATCATTTTTATTGATATAAGAGAAAATTAGTTCATAATTTGAGGAAATTCCACAAACTTTTATAAAATTCTTATTCAAAGTGAAAAGTCTCTGCTCAAACCAGCTCCTTTTCAAACTCTTGACACCATATTTTCACACTTTGAACAGTAAGTTGCCAACTGTAAGTTCATGAAGGTTTAGAAATGTTTTAAAGCTTTGTTTTGCCTTGCATTTTGATTTGAAAGGAATTAAATATACATCCTTTAATTTCATAGAAATTTATTACTGTACCTATTATCAAACATTTTAGAATTATCAAATTTCAATAAGATATGAATTGACCTGGAGTTATAATAAAAACAGGAAGCAGTTACAGACTTTTGGTATAAACAGGGATTATTATGGCCCATTCCATTAGACAGAATCCATGCCTATCACTGTTAAAAAAAAAAAAAAGACAAGAATCTGTGGCTAAACAGATCAAAAGCCCTAGGAGAGAACCTAATAAATATTATTCTGCTAGAGGGACATAGTATTAAAATGATTACCAAGGTATCCCTCAGCACTCACCAGAGATATTTCTCCTGGCAGTAATGGTAATCATCAAGAGATCTGCAACTGACTGTCATACAGCAAATAAGAGACTAAAGTATGGAACTCTAAATGTGATAGACATCTCATACTCAGATCACCACGGGTCATGGTTTCAAAAGAGAGGACAGAAAGACTTTTAAAAACAGATGTAGAAGATAACATAAGGGAGGCAGGTACTATGAATACAACACAGTAGTTGCAGGTATGAATTCACATCAATTGTGCATCACTCACAAAAGTTGCACAAATGGAACCATAAGGAAAATCTCCACAAAAGCTGACAAAGGCAAATTCAATATAAGTTCCTGTAAGAAACAATGCCATTTACTCAATGTGAAAATTATACAGAGGAAGTACACTTCTATTTCAAACATACACACGTTATTCAAGGATGGTCAGCAAGACAAAAAAACAATGGTGTAAGAAAAATAAAGACTGCTTTACTTACTTCAGTGCTCTAGTTAGAGTTATCCTTCTGCCTCACAAAAATCAGGAAACCTGCTGGTGACAAGCCTGTATCAGCTCCAAGGTCCCTCAATTGACACAGTGTAGGATTGTCACTTTGAGGCACATCAAGAACAGAGTGATTTAGCATGGAGTGGTTCTTGGGATTTTGTTTTGTCCCTTTAAAGTGAGGTGAACACTTTGGTTTTCTTTGCTAAGCACTGAAAAGGCACAAAACCCAAGAGCTACAGTGGAGAACGTATAAGGTGCCTAATAAAACTAAATAGAAGCACAAGCTGCTGGCAGGTTAAAAGACAGGTAAAACAACTGCGTTTTTTAAATATAGACTTACAAGGTTTCTAGGTCATTTAACCAACTGCTTAAGAAATAGAGACCAAGAAACACACTAATCATACGCACATAGTCATACTTAAATCTGGTCATATGAAAGTCAACTGAAAATACATAAAACTGGAATTAATACTTTTAAAACACTATTGTTTTAAGGAATTGTTTCAGTTGCTGGTTTCAGTTGCTGGTCTAACCCTAATCTTGCTAGAATTAAATAATTTTTGGAAAATGTCTTATTAGAGTTTGAATATTTTATGCCTTCACAAGAAAAAGGATAAAAAAAATGATTTTCAAAACATGCTTGAAGAATTGAACCATCATCTAGAAAATTGTTACAGACACAAACAGAGAAACCTTCCCTGCTATCCTATTCAAATCTGTACTAATAGAAATGAAAAGGCCAAGTATGCATGTTTCAACCTTCAACTAAATATTACTATCTGAATTGGTGACTAAAAACACCAACAAGCCATTTTCTCCTAGAGTATAACTTTTTTCTCTGTAATGTACAAGATAAGTAGAGATAGAGATCCATTTTCTACACACCAATTGAAAAGAAAGAATGAACTGTGACAAGCCCAGATCTCATGCTGGCATACTTTACACTAAACTCAGTATCATCTAGAAGCAGTATGCTTCTCCCTGCCAATCAGGGCAGGGAAAGTTGTGTAACTAACACAGTGTTGATAAATAGTACGAAAGGTCTTCTAGCTGCTTATGCCTGCCTTTCTCCATTGGATCAGCTGTTTAACAAAGACCAGTGACTGTCACAGAAATAGCAAGAACTAAATGCACTTGCCTCAAATGTCACATATGGAAGTATGAAACATTTACCACCTGAGCCTATGTAATTTCCGACAAAATGATCCCCCGCCCCGTTTTGTTCATGACCACAGGATCTGACAGCAAGTCCTGATCAGTTGTATGGAAAGATGGAGAGGGAATAAAAACATGGAGAAGAAACCAAGGGTGAACATGAACAAACTTCAAACAATGGCCATGGATCTCACAACTCAGGTTAGTGCACAGACACAACACTATAGAATGACAGCCAAATTAAAGGTCTGGTACAATGGTTTACTTTGGGTGACACAGGTAAATCTGCCATGTTATTAAAGAATGGACTAATTTGCTCCTCAGTCTTCTTTTATATTTCCTTTCCTCCCTCTAGCACATACTGCTGCTGCTATCAGTATGTGGGACATTGACAATTGAAGGCCAGGCATTCATGTACTGCCAAAATGGTCTAAATAATGTTATCAAGCTGGCTTTAATTCAACTAGGAATATATTAAAACCAAAAAGCTGAAGGAATAAGGGGTACAAAAGAAACCAGGGAATAGGATGTTTTTGTTTGTTCATTCATGGTACATATAAAATGGGATTGGGGGGTTTCCTGGGAAAATCAGCCAAGCTAATTCAATTATAAAGAAAAATTAAGAAGTTAAATATGTATAACCTGGCTAACAATCAAGAAATAATATGAGCGCTGTCCACGACTTTCCAAAGCATATACAGAAAAAGTAGAGTAAAGAATTTTCATCTAGATGTATGAATATATGAAATATGAGCTAAAAAAAGAAAAAAAGAAACATGACCTCAAGAAGCAGGTAGATGCTGGGAATGATAGAACACTCCTTTAACACTAGCACTCAGGAGGCAGAGACAGAAGAATCAATATGAGTTTGAGGTTGGCCTAGTGTACATAGATGTGGCTTCAAAAAGAAGCCCTGTGGCAGGAGCTTGGGGTGGAGTAAGAGACAATTATGAGAAGGGAGGGGAGGGGAGGGGAGGGGAGGGGACAACCTAGTAAAAGTAAAAAAGATTATTTCTCTTTAGAAATATTGACCATCCTACTTACTAGTCACTCTACAGTAAATAGCACATGACTATATACTGCCAGAGGACTGGATTAGGTGAAATTTCTTTAAATGGAAAGACAGGAACAAACATCCCTTTACCACAAGGAGGTCAAAACAGAGTTTTGGTGAAACAACGATTCTAATTGAGGTTATTGTTGAAGCTGAAACTCTGGAGAGCCAAAAACTCTAATGGCTTCAAAGGTAAAAACTACATTTCCAAAATGCTTTGTAAGCTTGAGTTCAACCAAATCCATACACAATTTACAAAGAAGAAATGAGAAAATCAAGGTGGCAGCCAACAGTCAGATAAAATCTTAATACGACTGCATTTTGTTGTGATGCAACCATTGTGAAATTCTAAGAAATTATCACATAGTATCATCCAAGTTCCAAGTAGCAAAAGGGAGTAGGTTTGATATGATTCTCTTGGCTTGTTTTGTTCCCAGCCTCTGAAAAGTAAATGATGCAACATATCCCAGTATGCTTAAGCTATTATTGTTGTCTGTAATGCAAACAAGGTTTATCTGAAACTCATGATACATTCTAACATGCAAACTTTTCCTGTTTTATAACACCTTCATTTCTATATCCTGGGTGATATCTTCTTTTCCATATAATTCTTCTATTTGTATGCAGAACCATATTCATCGATGCCATCTCTTAGAACTTGCTCCATCAGTTGTTCTTCCTTTGTCTTCAACCTTTACTCACTGTCTCCTACCAATTATCTTTATCAAGCTTCAAAAAACAATAATATATGCTCATTGTCTTTATTTCGACTTATATTTAATGGTCAAATTACTACAACCTAATTATATTAGATATCGCTTTACTAAAATGGTTTCCATTAAGTTTGTCAAAAAGCCAACTTGGCTAATTTCATTTCTTCCTTCTACTGATTACCAAGACACACCAATACTGCAGCTCTCCTCTAGCTGGAATTTTCTGTCCATTCCAAGGGGTTCCTTTTCTGAGAATCCCCTAAGGTTTTACCATACAGTTATGGCTTCAATCTACTCCTGATTTTAGAACTGTAAGAATGATTTTATTTATTGGTCACTCCAAAATCTCAGACCTTCCCAATATATTTTGATAATATAAACTTATTTCTCTTTGTTAAATCTCTCTACCATTTCAAAATATCATAAAACTCTAATTTAAAAGCACCTCTATAACTATGTTGTGCACTAGTTATATGTGCCTATCAAGCATCTGAATTGTGGCTATTCTGAACTAAAAGACATATTAAGAATAAAACACACAGTGCAAAAAATAAGAATGTAAACAGTTTTAATAATTTTTATATTGATTACATGCTGAAGTAATATAAATATATTAGGTTAAGTAAAATATATTAAGAAGACTAATTAGACTCATGTCTTTTACTTTTTAATGTGGCTATTAAATTTTTTAATTATATAGCTTATGTTATAATTTTATTGAATGATACTACTCTACACATTAAATGAAAAAATATAGCACTTTCAAACAATAAGACTAAGAAAAAGAGACAACTGATATTTTTCTATACTACAGTGTATTTTATCTTGACAGGTTTATTATTTTATCTTGATAGTGTAGAATCAGTACTGAGTGATGAAGAAGAGGAGGAGCTGCCATCACCAGAAATGTTACTCATGCATCTGTGTCTTCAGTATGTGTTTGAAAATGTCACATAGAAATCATTAGTATGTATAAGCAATATATGATACACACACCTAGACAACAAAAGGATTCATATTTCAAAAAGCATATACACAAAAAATGTAGTTGTATGTAGAGTCAAGAGATTAGCATGTAAAAATTTAAGTCCTCATGCCCATTCTTGATTATAAAATTTCAACCAAATAAAAACAGATCTGTTCAAATTTTTAAATACTCCTAAAAAAGAAAAAGTAAGTAAACTAATGCTAAATAGCAAATTATAGAAATCTATTTACTCAAACCTATATGCATGGATAAGGAGCATTAGATGTTAACAAGTTTATGAATGTCCAGTGGTCGGGGGAAAAAATCAAGGCCAGGCATGGTGGCACAAATCTGTAATTCTGGCACTTGGGAAGGTGAAGCAGGAGGATCCAGGCTTAGGAGGCAGACTGGGATACATGAGGAAATCTTATCTCAAAATACACCTGCAAAAGTCTAGTACCATGCACTATCATCAAGCCTGTTTAAGAGTCTAAATGTTAAAGACATACCCAGAGTCTAAGTGTTAAAAGACATCCCCAAAACAGGTATAAAATTTAAACAGTAGAGCTGTCAATATGAAACTATACTCCATAATTTTTTAGTTATTTAAGAAAAAATTAATCTATTCAGAGATCAAAGTTAGTAATTAATTCCAAAACACATAGTGGTCCAAATAAGTCCTCTCTCATGGTTTGACACTAAACCTTTTAATCCTATGCAAGTTTTTAAATGTTTGTTCCTTAGCTGTTGGTAATATTTAGGGGAGACAATGGAAGCTTTAAGAAATGGAAACTGAGATATAGACCTTTGAAGGGTACAGTTCATATGCATCATTGTTTACATCTCTGATATGAATTGCCACTACATGATCCTTCTACCTTGACCTGCTTCCCATAGAAGACTAGAACCCTGAGAACTTGAGCTCAAGTAAGTCTTTCCTTTCCTTGGTTTTATACCAAGGTTTTGTTGTTGCTGTTGTTGTTGTTGTTGTTTTGGATTTTGTTTTTGGAGACAGGGTTTCTCTGGGTAACCCTGATTGTCGTGAAATTATCTCTATAGGCAAGACTGGCCTCAAACTCAAAGATCTGCATGCTTCAGACTCCCAAGTGCCAAGATTAAAAATATGCACCACATCTCCCAGCTTGTATAAAGTAGTTTTAAATTTTTTAATTAACTTTATTATCTAAAACAACTTTTAAATGAGAAGCATCATGCACCTAAATTTACCAAATCAAAAGTATATACATTTCAAAAAACTTTTGTAAGCTAGCAGTTATTCTGTATCTGTGAAGCTTCACAGTGACATTTATGCTTTCATTACCAAATAATGTTATACACTTATCCACAACCAAAAATGAAAACTCTAGGACACAGCTAGAACTAAATATATATATATGTATATATATATTCTTTTAATAACTATATATATATATATATATATCCTTTTAGTAACTCGTGGGCCGTTGCTCACATTCAGTCATTCCTCATCTCATAATATTTAGTCTTTCTTGTTCAATTTTCTACCTGTAATACTATATTCACATAAAAATTTGTGTATATAACTTGTGAGGTTCCATATACAAGGAGGACCATACAGGTTTATTTTCTTTCTGAGATTGTGTGACCTTGCTCAATTGCATATATTCTAAATCCTTCCATTTCTCTACAAGTTTTGTACATTTTTTTAGAACTGAACATATTCCATTTTATATTTGCTAAATTTTCATTATCATGTTCTACAGATATAGATATGAATATAGGTACGGATACATTAAAGAAAACATGAGACAATGGTACAATTTCTCATGCACAAGGGTTGATAGAATTAACTTTGTAAAAATGGCCTCAACATGCTTCGATGATCATAATTCTGGGAACTACAGGAATAGATGAAAAGTACTTCAAAACTCTAAGTACTATAGACAACAAACCTACAGTCAATATTATATTACATAGAGACAAACCCAGAGCAATTCCTCTAAAATCGTGAAAAGGACAAGAATGTTCACTCTCTCCTCTCTTGTTTGCTATAGTCTTAGCTATATCAATTAGACAAGAGAAAGACATAAAAGTGATTTAAAATGGGAAAACAAAGTAGTCAGAATATCCCAACTTGCAGATGTCATGATTCTGTACTGAAAAAACACGACTGAGGGTTTGGAAGACTACTCCATGGTTAAACATACTTTCTGTTCTTCCAGAAGATCTGAGCTTGATTCCCAGCACTCACATTTGGAGTCTCACAACTGCCTGTAGCACCAGCTCTGGGAGAAGCTGATGTTACTGACCTCTGAGAGCACCTGCCCTTACTTATAGATATAATATAAAATATTTATTAAAAGCAAACCCTTTTAAAAATTAAAATACCCTATTGAATTTACTAGAAGACTCTTGAAACTTATACATGCCTAGAGCAAAGTTGTAAGATACAAAATCAATACTTAAAATAAGTAAAACTATGGCTGTCATTTATACCATTAGTGTAATCTCAGAGAAAAAAAAACCCATTTAAAAATAACTCCAATAGAAAGACAAATAGAATAGAACAGTGGATCCAGAAATAAAGCAGCCAAGCTGTGATCACTGAATTTTTGACAATGGAAATAAAAACAAACACTGAAAAACAGCCTACTAACAAATGGTGATGGTAAGACTGGACTTTTACCTGAAGAAGAATAAACTTAACCTTGCACAAAAATCAAATTTAAAAGGGATCAAAGACCTTAAGTGAGAACTTGAAACACGGAAGTGTGGTGGGATTCAGGCAATATTTCTTACTGTTTAGAAAAGTGTAAGTTTTAATTTTTTTAAATGTTATATTTTATAGGTCTTTGAATTGTTTGAAGACTATTTAATTGAAATATAAAATGACTACATATAACAATTTAAAATGAGTTATATAAACAGTATTTTAAACAAAAGTAGAAATCCATAGTATAACAAAATTGACTTTAAATTTGTATTAATTTAAAACTTATCTTTTTTTATATTTTGCTTTTGGGGCAGTTGGATCAAGTCTCTCCTGACTGCACCCTCTTTCCCCTTTATCTAAGTTCAAATTTCCCAGCTACAACTAAGATGCCTTGCTATAAGTGAAAAGTTTTTTTTTTTTTTAATTTACCAATGATATTTACAACGTAGAGAAAGAAATCCCACATCAATAAAGCTTCTAGAAAAAAACAAAGGGTATAAACTCTTCAAAATACTGGGATAGGCAAGAACTTTTTTAAGAGAACGCCAATACCACAGGAATGAACGCCAAGTGTCAACAGACGGGACTATGTGAAAATAACCAGGATTTTACAGTGGAGGAAACAATCAGCAGAACAAAAAAACCTCCCATAGGAAGGGAGACATCTTTACTACCCACTTGCAATACATGAGACTAATATGCAGGATTTATCAAGCAGGTAAAACTACCAATCAACAAATTGGCTAAGGAACTGAATAGAGAGTTTCAAAAAAAAAGTACAAATAGCCCATAACTATTTTTAAAGGTGTTCTATATTTGTAGTTATCACAAAAATGCAAATTAAAACTATTAAAAATTAAAACTGGGCCCATATCCCAGCCTGGGAGGGAGAGTTGAGCTCCCATTGCTTCCGGTTCCGCTCCCGGGACCGAGTGCTGTCTGCAGAATCCCAGCACACTCTGAAGCAGGGGCAGGTAAACTCTGCCCCTAACCACATCCACAGCTCCTGCTGAGGGAAACCCCGCCACGACCTCGAACTGAGCTAAACAACTACAGGGGTCTCTGAAGAGCAGATTCAAACCCCGCCCAGAGGTGAAGTGAGGAGGGGACAAGAGGCCTCAGAGCCTATATACCAGCCTAGGAGGGAGAGCTGAGCTCCCATTGCTTCCGGTTCCGCTCCCGGAACCAAGAGCTGTCTGAGGAATCCCAGCGCACTCTGGAGCAGGGGCAAGTAAACTCTACCCCTGACCACATCCACAGCTCCTGCTGAGGGAATTGGCACGGCTCCCCACCACGACCTCGAACTGAGTGAACCAACAACTGCAGGGGTCTCTGAAAGACAGAATCAGACCAAGACCAGAAAGGTGACAGGAGGCACACAAACCCGAGTGCGACAATTGACCAGGACCCATCTAATCGTGAACCACTGAAGCCATGGGCAAACATCAGTGCAAAAAATTACATAATACTACAAAGGACAACATGGTAACTCCAGAAGAGAGTGGCGATCTTACAAATACAAGAACTGAACTGAGCAATGAAGAGGAAACAGAAGGAAGCAACACCAAAAATTCCTTTTTGATGTTCATCGAAGCTCTCAAGGAAGATATGAAAAAAAGCCTTAAAGAAATAGAAGAAAATACAAACAAAAACTTGGAAGAGATGAACAAATCTATGAAAGAAACATGCCAGGAACTAAAAGCTGAAATAAAAGCTGAAATAGAAGCAATAAAAAAGGTGCAAAATGAGGCAAAAATGGAAATAGAAAACCTAAAGAAAAAAGCTGAAACTACAGATACAAGCATAACAAACAGAATTCAAGAGATGGAAGATAGAATCTCTGAAGTGGAAGACTCAGTAGCTCAAATAGATATATCAGTCAAAGAAAATAGTAAAACTAAAAAAGCCATAACTCAAAATGTTCAGGAAACCTGGGACACCATGAAAAGACCTAATTTGAGAATAATAGGAATAGAAGAAGGAGAAGAATACCAGCTCAAAGGCACAGATAATGTTTTCAATAAAATCATAGAAGAAAACTTTCCTGACCTGAAGAAGGAAATGCCTATAAAGATACAAGGAACTTACAGAACACCAAATAGATATGATCCCAAAAAAAAGTCAGCGTGCCACATTATAATCAAGACACAAAACATACAGAACAAAGAAAAAATTTTAAGAGCTGCAAAAGAAAAGGGCCAACTCACATTTAAAGGCAGACTCATTAGAATAACGCCAGACTATTCAATGGAAACGATGAAAGCTAGAAGGGCTTGGTCAGAAGTTATACAGATGCTAAAACAGTATGGCTGCCAAACTAGAATACTATACCCTACAAAATTATCAATCATCATAGATGGAGTAAACAAGGTATTTCAGGACAAAGTCAGACTGAAAGAATATCTATCTACCAATCCAGCACTACAGAGAGTATTAGAGGGAAACTACAACCTAAGGACCCCAGATACATCCACAAAATCACAAACAATCAATAAGTCCACAGAAGAATACTCTAGAGAAAGGAAATACAAACAAGTTACCACCAAAAATGGCAGGAAATATGAATCAATGGTCACTAATTTCCCTTAATATCAATGGACTCAACTATCCTATAAAACGTCACACACTAACAAGATGGATACAACAACAGAAGCCATCCTTCTGTTGCCTACAAGAAACACACCTAAACTGCAAAGACAGACACAGGTTTAGAATAAAGGGTTGGGAAAAGATTTTCCAGTCAAATGGTCCTAAGAAACAAGCAGGGGTTGCAATCCTAATATTTAACAAAGTAGACATTAAGCTAAAAGCAATTATAAGGGACCAAGAGAGTCACTACTTCTTCATCACAGAAAAAATTGGTCAAGAGGAGATTTCAATCTTAAATATTTATGCCCCTAATATAAGGGCACCTACATAAGTAAAAGAAACACTGCTAAAGCTCGAATTCCACATCAATTCTTACACCCTAATAGTGGGAGACTTCAATACCCCACTTTCAACCCTGGAAAGATCAATCAGACAGAGCCTCAACAGAGAAATAAGGAGTCTAAATGAGGTTATAATGCAAATGGATTTCATAGATATCTACAGATCCTTCCACCCAAAGGCAAAGGAATATACATATTTCTCAGCTCCTCATGGAACTTACTCCAAAATCGACCACATAATTGGTCATAAAGCAAATATCAGTGGATACAAAAAAGTGTAAATAATCCCTTGTAACATATCGGACCATCAGGGCCTAAAGTTAGAGTTCAACAACATCAAAACCCAAAGAAAGCCTACCAACTCATGGAAACTTAACATCAATCAGCTGAACCATTTCTGGGTCAAGGAAGAAATTAAGAAAGAAATCAAAGTCTTCCTAGAATTCAATGAAAATGAATCTACAACGTATCCAAACTT